>CAUEHM010000050.1:0-90000 GCA_958510845.1 Cantharis nigra | reverse complement strand
TGGAAGTTATTAGTTTAAAGTTCTGTACTTTAAGTTAAAATCAAAATTCTTTTTTTCAAGTTAATAACTTAAAGAATGGAAGTTGTTAGTTTAAAGTTCTGTACTTTAAGTTAAAATCAAAATTCTTTTCTTCAAGTAAATAACTTAAACAAAGGAAGTTATTAATTTAAAGTTCTGTACTTTAAGTTAAAATCAAAATTCTTTTCTTCAAACTAATAACTTAAAGAATGGAAGTGGTTAGTTTAAAGTTCTGTACTTTAAGTTAAAATCAAAATTTTTTTTTTCAAGTTAATAACTTAAAGAATGGAAGTTGTTAGTTCAAAGTTCTGTACTTTAAGTTAAAATCAAAATTTTTTTCTTCAAGTTAATAACTTTAAGAATGGAAGTTGTTAGTTCAAAGTTCTGTACTTTAAGTTTAAAATCAAAATTCTTTTTTTTCAAGTTAATAACTTAAAGAATGGAAGTTGTTAGTTTAAAGTTCTGTACTTTAAGTTAAAATCAAAATTCTTTTCTTCAATTAAATAACTTAAAGAATGGAAGTTATTAGTTTAAAGTTCTGTACTTTAAGTTAAAATCAAAATTCTTTTTTTCAAGTTAATAACTTAAAGAATGGAAGTTGTTAGTTTAAAGTTCTGTACTTTAAGTTAAAATCAAAATTTTTTTCTTCAAATAAATAACTTAAAGAAAGGAAGATATTAATTTAAAGTTCTGTACTTCAAGTTAAAATCAAAATTCTTTTCTTCTAGTTAATAACTTAAAGAATGGTAGTTATTAGTTTAAAGTTCTGTACTTTAAGTTAAAATCAAAATTCTTTTTTTCAAGTTAATAACTTAAAGAATGGAAGTTGTTAGTTTAAAGTTCTGTACTTTAAGTTAAAATCAAAATTCTTTTCTTCAAGTAAATAACTTAATGAATGGAAGTAATTAGTTTAAAGTTCTGTACTTTAAGTTAAAATCAAAATTCTTTTCTTCAAGTTAATAAATTAAAGAATGGAAGTTGTTAGTTTAAAGTTCTGTACTTTAAGTTAAAATCAAAATTCTTTTCTTCAAGTTAATAACTTAAAGAAAGGAAGTTGTTAGTTCAAATTTCTGTACTTTAAGTTAAAATCAAAATTTTTTTCTTCAAGTTAATAACTTAAAGAATGGAAGTTGTTAGTTCAAAGTTCTGTACTTTAAGTTAAAATCAAAATTTTTTTCTTCAAGTAAATAACTTAAAGAAAGGACGTTATTAATTGGTAGTTCTGTAATTTAAATTAAAATCAAAATTTTTTTCTTCAAGTAAATAACTTAAAGAATGGAAGTAATTAGTTTAAAGTTCTGTACTATAAGTTAAATTCAAAATTCTTTTCTTCTAGTTATTAACTTAAAGAATGGAAGTTGTTAGTTCAAAGTTCTGTACTTTAAGTTAAAATCAAAATTTTTTCTTCAAGTTAATAACTTAAAGAATGGAAGTTGTTAGTTTAAAGTTCTGTACTTTAAGTTAAAATCAAAATTCTTTTCTTCAATTAAATAACTTAAAGAATGGAAGTTATTAGTTTAAAGTTCTGTACTTTAAGTTAAAATCAAAATACTTTTTTTCCAGTTAATACTTAAAGAATGGAAGTTGTTAGTTTAAAGTTCTGTACTTTAAGTTAAAATCAAAATTCTTTTCTTCAAGTTAATAACTTAAAGAATGGAAGTTGTTAGTTCAAAGTTCTGTACTTTAAGTTAAAATCAAAATTCTTTTGCTTCAAGTTAATAACTTAAACAAAGGAAGTTATTAATTTAAAGTTCTGTACTTTAAGTTAAAATCAAAATTCTTTTCTTCAAGTTAATAACTTAAAGAATGGAAGTTGTTAGTTTAAAGTTCTGTACTTTAAGTTAAAATTACAATTCTTTTCTTCAAGTTAATAACTTAAAGAATGGAAGTTGTTAGTTTAAAGTTCTGTACTTTAAGTTAAAATCAAAATTCTTTTTTTCAAGTTAATAACTTAAAGAATGGAAGTTGTTAGTTTAAAGTTCTGTACTTTAAGTTAAAATCAAAATTCTTTTCTTCAAGTAAATAACTTAAACAAAGGAAGTTATTAATTTAAAGTTCTGTACTTTAAGTTAAAATCAAAATTCTTTTCTTCAAGTTAATAACTTAAAGAATGGAAGTTGTTAGTTTAAAGTTCTGTACTTTAAGTTAAAATTACAATTCTTTTCTTCAAGTTAATAACTTAAAGAATGGAAGTTGTTAGTTCAAAGTTCTGTACTTTAAGTTAAAATCAAAATTCTTTTGCTTCAAGTTAATAACTTAAACAAAGGAAGTTATTAATTTAAAGTTCTGTACTTTAAGTTAAAATCAAAATTCTTTTCTTCAAGTTAATAACTTAAAGAATGGAAGTTGTTGGTTTAAAGTTCTGTACTTTAAGTTAAAATTACAATTCTTTTCTTCAAGTTAATAACTTAAAGAATGGAAGTTGTTAGTTTAAAGTTCTGTACTTTAAGTTAAAATCAAAATTCTTTTCTTCAAGTTAATAACTTAAAGAATGGAAGTTGTTAGTTCAAAGTTCTGTACTTTAAGTTAAAATCAAAATTCTTTTGCTTCAAGTTAATAACTTAAACAAAGGAAGTTATTAATTTAAAGTTCTGTACTTTAAGTTAAAATCAAAATTCTTTTCTTCAAGTTAATAACTTAAAGAATGGAAGTTGTTAGTTTAAAGTTCTGTACTTTAAGTTAAAATTACAATTCTTTTCTTCAAGTTAATAACTTAAAGAATGGAAGTTGTTAGTTTAAAGTTCTGTACTTTAAGTTAAAATCAAAATTCTTTTTTTCAAGTTAATAACTTAAAGAATGGAAGTTGTTAGTTTAAAGTTCTGTACTTTAAGTTAAAATCAAAATTCTTTTCTTCAAGTAAATAACTTAAACAAAGGAAGTTATTAATTTAAAGTTCTGTACTTTAAGTTAAAATCAAAATTCTTTTCTTCTAGTTAATAACTTAAAGAATGGAAGTTATTAGTTTAAAGTTCTGTACTTTAAGTTAAAATCAAAATTCTTTTTTTCAAGTTAATAACTTAAAGAATGGAAGTTGTTAGTTTAAAGTTCTGTACTTTAAGTTAAAATCAAAATTCTTTTCTTCAAGCAAATAACTTAAAAAAAGGAAGTTATTAATTTAAAGTTCTGTACTTTAAGTTAAAATCAAAATTATTTTCTTCAAGCTAATAACTTAAAGAATGGAAGTGGTTAGTTTAAAGTTCTGTACTTTAAGTTAAAATCAAAATTTTTTTCTTCAAGTTAATAACTTAAAGAATGGAAGTTGTTAGTTCAAAGTTCTGTACTTTAAGTTTAAAATCAAAATTCTTTTCTTCAAGTTAATAACTTAAAGAATGGAAGTTGTTAGTTTAAAGTTCTGTACTTTAAGTTAAAATCAAAATTTTTTCTTCAAGTTAATAACTTAAAGAATGGAAGTTGTTAGTTTAAAGTTCTGTACTTTAAGTTAAAATCAAAATTCTTTTCTTCAATTAAATAACTTAAAGAATGGAAGTTATTAGTTTAAAGTTCTGTACTTTAAGTTAAAATCAAAATACTTTTTTTCCAGTTAATACTTAAAGAATGGAAGTTGTTAGTTTAAAGTTCTGTACTTTAAGTTAAATTCAAAATTCTTTTCTTCTAGTTATTAACTTAAAGAATGGAAGTTGTTAGTTCAAAGTTCTGTACTTTAAGTTAAAATCAAAATTTTTTCTTCAAGTTAATAACTTAAAGAATGGAAGTTGTTAGTTTAAAGTTCTGTACTTTAAGTTAAAATCAAAATTCTTTTCTTCAATTAAATAACTTAAAGAATGGAAGTTATTAGTTTAAAGTTCTGTACTTTAAGTTAAAATCAAAATACTTTTTTTCCAGTTAATACTTAAAGAATGGAAGTTGTTAGTTTAAAGTTCTGTACTTTAAGTTAAAATCAAAATTCTTTTCTTCAAGTTAATAACTTAAAGAATGGAAGTTGTTAGTTCAAAGTTCTGTACTTTAAGTTAAAATCAAAATTCTTTTGCTTCAAGTTAATAACTTAAACAAAGGAAGTTATTAATTTAAAGTTCTGTACTTTAAGTTAAAATCAAAATTCTTTTCTTCAAGTTAATAACTTAAAGAATGGAAGTTGTTAGTTTAAAGTTCTGTACTTTAAGTTAAAATTACAATTCTTTTCTTCAAGTTAATAACTTAAAGAATGGAAGTTGTTAGTTTAAAGTTCTGTACTTTAAGTTAAAATCAAAATTCTTTTTTTCAAGTTAATAACTTAAAGAATGGAAGTTGTTAGTTTAAAGTTCTGTACTTTAAGTTAAAATCAAAATTCTTTTCTTCAAGTAAATAACTTAAACAAAGGAAGTTATTAATTTAAAGTTCTGTACTTTAAGTTAAAATCAAAATTCTTTTCTTCAAGTTAATAACTTAAAGAATGGAAGTTGTTAGTTTAAAGTTCTGTACTTTAAGTTAAAATTACAATTCTTTTCTTCAAGTTAATAACTTAAAGAATGGAAGTTGTTAGTTCAAAGTTCTGTACTTTAAGTTAAAATCAAAATTCTTTTGCTTCAAGTTAATAACTTAAACAAAGGAAGTTATTAATTTAAAGTTCTGTACTTTAAGTTAAAATCAAAATTCTTTTCTTCAAGTTAATAACTTAAAGAATGGAAGTTGTTAGTTTAAAGTTCTGTACTTTAAGTTAAAATTACAATTCTTTTCTTCAAGTTAATAACTTAAAGAATGGAAGTTGTTAGTTTAAAGTTCTGTACTTTAAGTTAAAATCAAAATTCTTTTCTTCAAGTTAATAACTTAAAGAATGGAAGTTGTTAGTTCAAAGTTCTGTACTTTAAGTTAAAATCAAAATTCTTTTGCTTCAAGTTAATAACTTAAACAAAGGAAGTGATTAATTTAAAGTTCTGTACTTTAAGTTAAAATCAAAATTCTTTTCTTCAAGTTAATAACTTAAAGAATGGAAGTTGTTAGTTTAAAGTTCTGTACTTTAAGTTAAAATTACAATTTTTTTCTTCAAGTTAATAACTTAAAGAATGGAAGTTGTTAGTTTAAAGTTCTGTACTTTAAGTTAAAATCAAAATTCTTTTTTTCAAGTTAATAACTTAAAGAATGGAAGTTGTTAGTTTAAAGTTCTGTACTTTAAGTTAAAATCAAAATTCTTTTCTTCAAGTAAATAACTTAAACAAAGGAAGTTATTAATTTAAAGTTCTGTACTTTAAGTTAAAATCAAAATTCTTTTCTTCTAGTTAATAACTTAAAGAATGGAAGTTATTAGTTTAAAGTTCTGTACTTTAAGTTAAAATCAAAATTCTTTTTTTCAAGTTAATAACTTAAAGAATGGAAGTTGTTAGTTTAAAGTTCTGTACTTTAAGTTAAAATCAAAATTCTTTTCTTCAAGCAAATAACTTAAACAAAGGAAGTTATTAATTTAAAGTTCTGTACTTTAAGTTAAAATCAAAATTATTTTCTTCAAGCTAATAACTTAAAGAATGGAAGTGGTTAGTTTAAAGTTCTGTACTTTAAGTTAAAATCAAAATTTTTTTCTTCAAGTTAATAACTTAAAGAATGGAAGTTGTTAGTTCAAAGTTCTGTACTTTAAGTTTAAAATCAAAATTCTTTTCTTCAAGTTAATAACTTAAAGAATGGAAGTTGTTAGTTTAAAGTTCTGTACTTTAAGTTAAAATCAAAATTCTTTTCTTCAATTAAATAACTTAAAGAATGGAAGTTATTAGTTTAAAGTTCTGTACTTTAAGTTAAAATCAAAATACTTTTTTTCAAGTTAATACTTAAAGAATGGAAGTTGTTAGTTTAAAGTTCTGTACTTTAAGTTAAAATCAAAATTCTTTTCTTCAAGTAAATAACTTAAAGAAAGGAAGTTATTAATTTAAAGTTCTGTACTCTAAGGAAAATCAAAATTCTTTTCTTCTAGTTAATAACTTAAAGAATGGAAGTTATTAGTTTAAAGTTCTGTACTTTAAGTTAAAATCAAAATTCTTTTTTTCAAGTTAATAACTTAAAGAATGGAAGTTGTTAGTTTAAAGTTCTGTACTTTAAGTTAAAATCAAAATTCTTTTCTTCAAGTTAATAACTTAAAGAATTTAAGTTGTTAGTTCAAAGTTCTGTACTTTAAGTTAAAATCAAAATTTTTTTCTTCAAGTTAATAACTTAAAGAATGGAAGTTGTTAGTTCAAAGTTCTGTACTTTAAGTTAAAATCAAAATTCTTTTCTTCAAGTAAATAACTTAAAGAAAGGACGTTATTAATTGGTAGTTCTGTAATTTAAATTAAAATCAAAATTTTTTTCTTCAAGTAAATAACTTAAAGAATGGAAGTAATTAGTTTAAAGTTCTGTACTATAAGTTAAATTCAAAATTCTTTTCTTCTAGTTATTAACTTAAAGAATGGAAGTTATTAGTTCAAAGTTCTGTACTTTAAGTTAAAATCAAAATTTTTTCTTCAAGTTAATAACTTAAAGAATGGAAGTTGTTAGTTTAAAGTTCTGTACTTTAAGTTAAAATCAAAATTCTTTTCTTCAATTAAATAACTTAAAGAATGGAAGTTATTAGTTTAAAGTTCTGTACTTTAAGTTAAAATCAAAATACTTTTTTTCAAGTTAATACTTAAAGAATGGAAGTTGTTAGTTTAAAGTTCTGTACTTTAAGTTAAAATCAAAATTCTTTTCTTCAAGTTAATAACTTAAAGAATGGAAGTTGTTAGTTCAAAGTTCTGTACTTTAAGTTAAAATCAAAATTCTTTTGCTTCAAGTTAATAACTTAAAGAATGGAAGTTGTTAGTTCAAAGTTCTGTACTTTAAGTTAAAATCAAAATTCTTTTCTTCAAGTAAATAACTTAAAGAATGGAAGTTATTAGTTTAAAGTTCTGTACTTTAAGTTAAAATCAAAATTCTTTTTTTCAAGTTAATAACTTAAAGAATGGAAGTTGTTAGTTTAAAGTTCTGTACTTTAAGTTAAAATCAAAATTCTTTTCTTCAAGTTAATAACTTAAAGAATGGAAGTTGTTAGTTCAAAGTTCTGTACTTTAAGTTAAAATCAAAATTCTTTTCTTCAAGTAAATAACTTAAAGAAAGGACGTTATTAATTGGTAGTTCTGTACTTTAAGTTAAAATCAAAATTTTTTTCTTCAAGTAAATTACTTAAAGAATGGAAGTATTAGTTTAAAGTTCTGTACTTTAAGTTAAATTCAAAATTCTTTTCTTCAAGTTAATAACTTAAAGAATGGAAGTTGTTAGTTCAAAGTTCTGTACTTTAAGTTAAAATCAAAATTCTTTTCTTTAAGTTAATAACTTAAAGAATGGAAGTTGTTAGTTCTTAGTTCTGTACTTTAAGTTAAAATCAAAATTCTTTTCTTCAAGGTAATAACTTAAAGAATGGAAGTTGTCAGTTCAAAGTTCTGTACTTTAAGTTAAAATCAAAATTCTTTTATTCAAGTTAATAACTTAAAGAATGGAAGTTGTTAGTTTAAAGTTCTGTACTTTAAGTTAAAATCAAAATTCTTTTCTTCAATTAAATAACTTAAAGAATGGAAGTTATTAGTTTAAAGTTCTGTACTTTAAGTTAAAATCAAAATACTTTTTTTCAAGTTAATACTTATAGAATGGAAGTTGTTAGTTTAAAGTTCTGTACTTTAAGTTAAAATCAAAATTCTTTTCTTCAAGTAAATAACTTAAAGAAAGGAAGTTATTAATTTAAAGTTCTGTACTCTAAGGAAAATCAAAATTCTTTTCTTCTAGTTAATAACTTAAAGAATGGAAGTTATTAGTTTAAAGTTCTGTACTCTAAGTTAAAATCAAAATTCTTTTTTTCAAGTTAATAACTTAAAGAATGGAAGTTGTTAGTTTAAAGTTCTGTACTTTAAGTTAAAATCAAAATTCTGTTCTTCAAGTAAATAACTTAAAGAAAGGAAGTTATTAATTTAAAGTTCTTTACGTTAAGTTAAATTCAAAATTCTTTTCGTCAAGGAAATAACTTAATGAATGGAAGTTGTTAGTTTAAAGTTCTGTACTTTAAGTTAAAATCAAAATTCTTTTTTTCAAGTTAATAACTTAAAGAATGGAAGTTGTTAGTTTAAAGTTCTGTACTTTAAGTTAAAATCAAAATTCTTTTCTTCAAGTAAATAACTTAAACAAAGGAAGTTATTAATTTAAAGTTCTGTACTTTAAGTTAAAATCAAAATTCTTTTCTTCTAGTTAATAACTTAAAGAATGGAAGTTATTAGTTTAAAGTTCTGTACTTTAAGTTAAAATCAAAATTCTTTTTTTCAAGTTAATAACTTAAAGAATGGAAGTTGTTAGTTTAAAGTTCTGTACTTTAAGTTAAAATCAAAATTCTTTTCTTCAAGTAAATAACTTAAAGAAAGGAAGTTATTAATTTAAAGTTCTGTACTCTAAGGAAAATCAAAATTCTTTTCTTCTAGTTAATAACTTAAAGAATGGAAGTTATTAGTTTAAAGTTCTGTACTCTAAGTTAAAATCAAAATTCTTTTTTTCAAGTTAATAACTTAAAGAATGGAAGTTGTTAGTTTAAAGTTCTGTACTTTAAGTTAAAATCAAAATTCTGTTCTTCAAGTAAATAACTTAAAGAAAGGAAGTTATTAATTTAAAGTTCTTTACGTTAAGTTAAATTCAAAATTCTTTTCGTCAAGGAAATAACTTAATGAATGGAAGTTGTTAGTTTAAAGTTCTGTACTTTAAGTTAAAATCAAAATTCTTTTTTTCAAGTTAATAACTTAAAGAATGGAAGTTGTTAGTTTAAAGTTCTGTACTTTAAGTTAAAATCAAAATTCTTTTCTTCAAGTAAATAACTTAAACAAAGGAAGTTATTAATTTAAAGTTCTGTACTTTAAGTTAAAATCAAAATTCTTTTCTTCTAGTTAATAACTTAAAGAATGGAAGTTATTAGTTTAAAGTTCTGTACTTTAAGTTAAAATCAAAATTCTTTTCTTCAAGCTAATAACTTAAAGAATGGAAGTGGTTAGTTTAAAGTTCTGTACTTTAAGTTAAAATCAAAATTTTTTTCTTCAAGTTAATAACTTAAAGAATGGAAGTTGTTAGTTCAAAGTTCTGTACTTTAAGTTTAAAATCAAAATTCTTTTCTTCAAGTTAATAACTTAAAGAATGGAAGTTGTTAGTTTAAAGTTCTGTACTTTAAGTTAAAATCAAAATTCTTTTCTTCAATTAAATAACTTAAAGAAGGAAGTTATTAGTTTAAAGTTCTGTACTTTAAGTTAAAATCAAAATACTTTTTTTCAAGTTAATACTTAAAGAATGGAAGTTGTTAGTTTAAAGTTCTGTACTTTAAGTTAAAATCAAAATTCTTTTCTTCAAGTAAATAATTTAAAGAAAGGAAGTTATTAATTTAAAGTTCTGTACTCTAAGGAAAATCAAAATTCTTTTCTTCTAGTTAATAACTTAAAGAATGGAAGTTATTAGTTTAAAGTTCTGTACTTTAAGTTAAAATCAAAATTCTTTTTTTCAAGTTAATAACTTAAAGAATGGAAGTTGTTAGTTTAAAGTTCTGTACTTTAAGTTAAAATCAAAATTCTGTTCTTCAAGTAAATAACTTAAAGAAAGGAAGTTATTAATTTAAAGTTCTTTACGTTAAGTTAAATTCAAAATTCTTTTCGTCAAGGAAATAACTTAATGAATGGAAGTTGTTAGTTTAAAGTTCTGTACTTTAAGTTAAAATCAAAATTCTTTTTTTCAAGTTAATAACTTAAAGAATGGAAGTTGTTAGTTTAAAGTTCTGTACTTTAAGTTAAAATCAAAATTCTTTTCTTCAAGTAAATAACTTAAACAAAGGAAGTTATTAATTTAAAGTTCTGTACTTTAAGTTAAAATCAAAATTCTTTTCTTCTAGTTAATAACTTAAAGAATGGAAGTTATTAGTTTAAAGTTCTGTACTTTAAGTTAAAATCAAAATTCTTTTTTTCAAGTTAATAACTTAAAGAATGGAAGTTGTTAGTTTAAAGTTCTGTACTTTAAGTTAAAATCAAAATTCTTTTCTTCAAGTAAATAACTTAAACAAAGGAAGTTATTAATTTAAAGTTCTGTACTTTAAGTTAAAATCAAAATTCTTTTCTTCAAGCTAATAACTTAAAGAATGGAAGTGGTTAGTTTAAAGTTCTGTACTTTAAGTTAAAATCAAAATTTTTTTCTTCAAGTTAATAACTTAAAGAATGGAAGTTGTTAGTTCAAAGTTCTGTACTTTAAGTTTAAAATCAAAATTCTTTTCTTCAAGTTAATAACTTAAAGAATGGAAGTTGTTAGTTTAAAGTTCTGTACTTTAAGTTAAAATCAAAATTCTTTTCTTCAATTAAATAACTTAAAGAATGGAAGTTATTAGTTTAAAGTTCTGTACTTTAAGTTAAAATCAAAATACTTTTTTTCAAGTTAATACTTAAAGAATGGAAGTTGTTAGTTTAAAGTTCTGTACTTTAAGTTAAAATCAAAATTCTTTTCTTCAAGTAAATAACTTAAAGAAAGGAAGTTATTAATTTAAAGTTCTGTACTCTAAGGAAAATCAAAATTCTTTTCTTCTAGTTAATAACTTAAAGAATGGAAGTTATTAGTTTAAAGTTCTGTACTTTAAGTTAAAATCAAAATTCTTTTTTTCAAGTTAATAACTTAAAGAATGGAAGTTGTTAGTTCAAAGTTCTGTACTTTAAGTTAAAATCAAAATTCTTTTCTTCAAGTTAATAACTTAAAGAATTTAAGTTGTTAGTTCAAAATTCTGTACTTTAAGTTAAAATCAAAATTTTTTTCTTCAAGTTAATAACTTAAAGAATGGAAGTTGTTAGTTCAAAGTTCTGTACTTTAAGTTAAAATCAAAATTCTTTTCTTCAAGTAAATAACTTAAAGAAATGACGTTATTAATTGGTAGTTCTGTAATTTAAATTAAAATCAAAATTTTTTTCTTCAAGTAAATAACTTAAAGAATGGAAGTAGTTAGTTTAAAGTTCTGTACTATAAGTTAAATTCAAAATTCTTTTCTTCTAGTTATTAACTTAAAGAATGGAAGTTGTTAGTTCAAAGTTCTGTACTTTAAGTTAAAATCAAAATTTTTTCTTCAAGTTAATAACTTAAAGAATGGAAGTTGTTAGTTTAAAGTTCTGTACTTTATGTTAAAATCAAAATTCTTTTCTTCAATTAAATAACTTAAAGAATGGAAGTTATTAGTTTAAAGTTCTGTACTTTAAGTTAAAATCAAAATACTTTTTTTCAAGTTAATACTTAAAGAATGGAAGTTGTTAGTTTAAAGTTCTGTACTTTAAGTTAAAATCAAAATTCTTTTCTTCAAGTTAATAACTTAAAGAATGGAAGTTGTTAGTTCAAAGTTCTGTACTTTAAGTTAAAATCAAAATTCTTTTGCTTCAAGTTAATAACTTAAAGAATGGAAGTTGTTAGTTCAAAGTTCTGTACTTTAAGTTAAAATCAAAATTCTTTTCTTCAAGTAAATAACTTAAAGAATGGAAGTTATTAGTTTAAAGTTCTGTACTTTAAGTTAAAATCAAAATTCTTTTTTTCAAGTTAATAACTTAAAGAATGGAAGTTGTTAGTTTAAAGTTCTGTACTTTAAGTTAAAATCAAAATTCTTTTCTTCAAGTAAATAACTTAAAGAAAGGAAGTTATTAATTTAAAGTTTGGTACTTTAAGTTAAAATTACAATTCTTTTCTTCAAGTTAATAACTTAAAAAATGGAAGTTGTTAGTTTAAAGTTCTGTACTTTAAGTTAAAATCAAAATTCTTTTCTTCAATTAAATAACTTAAAGAATGGAAGTTATTAGTTTAAAGTTCTGTACTTTAAGTTAAAATCAAAATTCTTTTTTTCAAGTTAATTACTTAAAGAATGGAAGTTGTTAGTTTAAAGTTCTGTACTTTAAGTTAAAATCAAAATTTTTTTCTTCAAGTAAATAACTTAAAGAAAGGAAGTTATTAATTTAAAGTTCTGTACTTTAAGTTAAAATCAAAATTCTTTTCTTCTAGTTAATAACTTAAAGAATGGAAGTTATTAGTTTAAAGTTCTGTACTTTAAGTTAAAATCAAAATTCTTTTTTTCAAGTTAATAACTTAAAGAATGGAAGTTGTTAGTTTAAAGTTCTGTACTTTAAGTTAAAATCAAAATTCTTTTCTTCAAGTAAATAACTTAAACAAAGGAAGTTATTAATTTAAAGTTCTGTACTTTAAGTTAAAATCAAAATTCTTTTCTTCAAACTAATAACTTAAAGAATGGAAGTGGTTAGTTTAAAGTTCTGTACTTTAAGTTAAAATCAAAATTTTTTTCTTCAAGTCAATAACTTAAAGAATGGAAGTTGTTAGTTCAAAGTTCTTTACTTTAAGTTAAAATCAAAATTTTTTTCTTCAAGTTAATAACTTAAAGAATGGAAGTTGTTAGTTCAAAGTTCTGTACTTTAAGTTTAAAATCAAAATTCTTTTTTTCAAGTTAATAACTTAAAGAATGGAAGTTGTTAGTTTAAAGTTCTGTACTTTAAGTTAAAATCAAAATTCTTTTCTTCAATTAAATAACTTAAAGAATGGAAGTTATTAGTTTAAAGTTCTGTACTTTAAGTTAAAATCAAAATTCTTTTCTTCTAGTTATTAACTTAAAGAATGGAAGTTGTTAGTTTAAAGTTCTGTACTTTAAGTTAAAATCAAAATTTTTTCTTCAAGGTAATATCTTAAAGAATGGAAGTTGTTAGTTTATAGTTCTGTACTTTAAGTTAAAATCAAAATACTTTTCTTCAAGTTAATAACTTAAAGAATAGAAGTTGTTAGTTCAAAGTTCTGTACTTTAAGTTAAAATCAAAATTCTTTTCTTCAAGGTAATAACTTAAAGAATGGAAGTTGTTAGTTTAAAGTTCTGTCCTTTAAGTTAAAATCAAAATTCTTTTCTTCAAGTTAATAACTTAAAGAATGGAAGTTATTAGTTTAAAGTTCTGTACTTTAAGTTAAAATCAAAATTCTTTTTTTCTAGTTAATAACTTAAAGAATGGAAGTTATTAGTTTAAAGTTCTGTACTTTAAGTTAAAATCAAAATTCTTTTTTTCAAGTTAATAACTTAAAGAATGGAAGTTGTTAGTTTAAAGTTCTGTACTTTAAGTTAAAATCAAAATTCTGTTCTTCAAGTAAATAACTTAAAGAAAGGAAGTTATTAATTTAAAGTTCTTTACTTTAAGTTAAATTCAAAATTCTTTTCGTCAAGTAAATAACTTAATGAATGGAAGTAATTAGTTTAAAGTTCTGTACTTTAAGTTAAAATCAAAATTCTTTTCTTCAAGTTAATAAATGAAAGAATGGAAGTTGTTAGTTTAAAGTTCTGTACTTTAAGTTAAAATAAAAATTCTTTTCCTCAAGTTAATAACTTAAAGAATGGAAGTTGTTAGTTTAAAGTTCTGTACTTTAAGTTAAAATCAAAATTCTTTTCTTCAAGTAAATAACTTAAAGAATGGAAGTTGTTAGTGCAAAGTTCTGTACTTTAAGTTAAAATCAAAATTCTTTTCTTCAAGTAAATAACTTAAAGAATGGAAGTTATTAGTTTAAAGTTCTGTACTTTAAGTTAAAATCAAAATTCTTTTTTTCAAGTTAATAACTTAAAGAATGGAAGTTGTTAGTTTAAAGTTCTGTACTTTAAGTTAAAATCAAAATTCTTTTCTTCAAGTAAATAACTTAAAAAAAGGAAGTTATTAATTTAAAGTTCTGTACTTTAAGTTAAAATCAAAATTCTTTTCTTCAAGTTAATAACTTAAAGAATGGAAGTTGTTAGTTTAAAGTTCTGTACTTTAAGTTAAAATCAAAATTCTTTTCTTCAATTAAATAAGTTAAAGAATGGAAGTTATTAGTTTAAAGTTCTGTACTTTAAGTTAAAATCAAAATGCTTTTTTTCAAGTTAATAACTTAAAGAATAGAAGTTGTTAGTTTAAAGTTCTGTACTTTAAGTTAAAATCAAAATTTTTTTCTTCAAGTAAATAACTTAAAGAAAGGAAGTTATTAATTTAAAGTTCTGTACTTTAAGTTAAAATCAAAATTCTTTTCTTCTAGTTAATAACTTAAAGAATGGAAGTTATTAGTTTAAAGTTCTGTACTTTAAGTTAAAATCAAAATTCTTTTTTTCAAGTTAATAACTTAAAGAATGGAAGTTGTTAGTTTAAAGTTCTGTACTTTAAGTTAAAATCAAAATTCTTTTCTTCAAGTTAATAACTTAAAGAATGGAAGTTGTTAGTTCAAAGTTCTGTACTTTAAGTTAAAATCAAAATTCTTTTCTTCAAGTAAATAACTTAAAGAAAGGACGTTATTAATTGGTAGTTCTGTACTTTAAGTTAAAATCAAAATTTTTTTCTTCAAGTAAATTACTTAAAGAATGGAAGTATTAGTTTAAAGTTCTGTACTTTAAGTTAAATTAAAATTCTTTTCTTCAAGTTAATAACTTAAAGAATGGAAGTTGTTAGTTCAAAGTTCTGTACTTTAAGTTAAAATCAAAATTCTTTTCTTTAAGTTAATAACTTAAAGAATGGAAGTTGTTAGTTCTTAGTTCTGTACTTTAAGTTAAAATCAAAATTCTTTTCTTCAAGGTAATAACATAAAGAATGGAAGTTGTTAGTTCAAAGTTCTGTACTTTAAGTTAAAATCAAAATTCTTTTATTCAAGTTAATAACTTAAAGAATGGAAGTTGTAAGTTTAAAGTTCTGTACTTTAAGTTAAAATCAAAATTCTTTTCTTCAATTAAATAACTTAAAGAATGGAAGTTATTAGTTTAAAGTTCTGTACTTTAAGGTAAAATCAAAATACTTTTTTTCAAGTTAATACTTAAAGAATAGAAGTTGTCAGTTTAAAGTTCTGTACTTTAAGTTAAAATCAAAATTCTTTTCTTCAAGTAAATAACTTAAAGAAAGGAAGTTATTAATTTAAAGTTCTGTACTCTAAGGAAAATCAAAATTCTTTTCTTCTAGTTAATAACTTAAAGAATGGAAGTTATTAGTTTAAAGTTCTGTACTCTAAGTTAAAATCAAAATTCTTTTTTTCAAGTTAATAACTTAAAGAATGGAAGTTGTTAGTTTAAAGTTCTGTACTTTAAGTTAAAATCAAAATTCTGTTCTTCAAGTAAATAACTTAAAGAAAGGAAGTTATTAATTTAAAGTTCTTTACGTTAAGTTAAATTCAAAATTCTTTTCGTCAAGGAAATAACTTAATGAATGGAAGTAATTAGTTTAAAGTTCTGTACTTTAGATTAAAATCAAAATTCTTTTCTTCAAGTAAATAACTTAAAGAAAGGAAGTTATTAATTTAAAGTTTTGTACTTTAAGTTAAAATTACAATTCTTTTCTTCAAGTTAATAACTTAAAGAATGGAAGTTGTTAGTTTAAAGTTCTGTACTTTAAGTTAAAATCAAAATTCTTTTCTTCAATTAAATAACTTAAAGAATGGAAGTTATTAGTTTAAAGTTCTTTACTTTAAGTTAAAATCAAAATTCTTTTTTTCAAGTTAATAACTTAAAGAATGGAAGTTGTTAGTTTAAAGTTCTGTACTTTAAGTTAAAATCAAAATTTTTTTCTTCAAGTAAATAACTTAAAGAAAGGAAGTTCTTAATTTAAAGATCTGTACTTTAAGTTAAAATCAAAATTCTTTTCTTCTAGTTAATAACTTAAAGAATGGAAGTTATTAGTTTAAAGTTCTGTACTTTTAGTTAAAATCAAAATTCTTTTTTTCAAGTTAATAACTTAAAGAATGGAAGTTGTTAGTTTAAAGTTCTGTACTTTAAGTTAAAATCAAAATTCTTTTCTTCAAGTAAATAACTTAAACAAAGGAAGTTATTAATTTAAAGTTCTGTACTTTAAGTTAAAATCAAAATTCTTTTCTTCAAGCTAATAACTTAAAGAATGGAAGTGGTTAGTTTAAAGTTCTGTACTTTAAGTTAAAATCAAAATTTTTTTCTTCAAGTTAATAACTTAAAGAATGGAAGTTGTTAGTTCAAAGTTCTGTACTTTAAGTTTAAAATCAAAATTCTTTTCTTCAAGTTAATACTTAAAGAATGGAAGTTGTTAGTTTAAAGTTCTGTACTTTAAGTTAAAATCAAAATTCTTTTCTTCAAGTAAATAACTTAAAGAAAGGAAGTTATTAATTTAAAGTTCTGTACTCTAAGGAAAATCAAAATTCTTTTCTTCTAGTTAATAACTTAAAGAATGGAAGTTATTAGTTTAAAGTTCTGTACTTTAAGTTAAAATCAAAATTCTTTTTTTCAAGTTAATAACTTAAAGAATGGAAGTTGTTAGTTTAAAGTTCTGTACTTTAAGTTAAAATCAAAATTCTGTTCTTCAAGTAAATAACTTAAAGAAAGGAAGTTGTTAGTTCAAAGTTCTGTACTTTAAGTTAAAATCAAAATTCTTTTCTTCAAGTTAATAACTTAAAGAATTTAAGTTGTTAGTTCAAAGTTCTGTACTTTAAGTTAAAATCAAAATTCTTTTCTTCAAGTAAATAACTTAAAGAATGGAAGTTATTAGTTTAAAGTTCTGTACTTTAAGTTAAAATCAAAATTCTTTTTTTCAAGTTAATAACTTAAAGAATGGAAGTTGTTAGTTTAAAGTTCTGTACTTTAAGTTAAAATCAAAATTCTTTTCTTCAAGTAAATAACTTAAAGAAAGGAAGTTATTAATTTAAAGTTTTGTACTTTAAGTTAAAATTACAATTCTTTTCTTCAAGTTAATAACTTAAAGAATGGAAGTTGTTAGTTTAAAGTTCTGTACTTTAAGTTAAAATCAAAATTCTTTTTTTCAAGTTAATAACTTAAAGAATGGAAGTTGTTAGTTTAAAGTTCTGTACTTTAAGTTAAAATCAAAATTCTTTTCTTCAAGTAAATAACTTAAACAAAGGAAGTTATTAATTTAAAGTTCTGTACTTTAAGTTAAAATCAAAATTCTTTTCTTCTAGTTAATAACTTAAAGAATGGAAGGTATTCGTTTAAAGTTCTGTACTTTAAGTTAAAATCAAAATTCTTTTTTTCAAGTTAATAACTTAAAGAATGGAAGTTGTTAGTTTAAAGTTCTGTACTTTAAGTTAAAATCAAAATTCTTTTCTTCAAGTAAATAATTTAAACAAAGGAAGTTATTAATTTAAAGTTCTGTACTTTAAGTTAAAATCAAAATTCTTTTCTTCAAGTTAATAACTTAAAGAATGGAAGTTGTTAGTTTAAAGTTCTGTACTTTAAGTTAAAATCAAAATTCTTTTTTTCAAGTTAATAACTTAAAGAATGGAAGTTATTCGTTTAAAGTTCTGTACTTTAAGTTGAAATCAAAATTCTTTTTTTCAAGTTAATAACTTAAAGAATGGAAGTTGTTAGTTTAAAGTTCTGTACTTTAAGTTAAAATCAAAATTCTGTTCTTCAAGTAAATAACTTAAAGAAAGGAAGTTATTAATTTAAAGTTCTTTACGTTAAGTTAAATTCAAAATTCTTTTCGTCAAGGAAATAACTTAATGAATGGAAGTAATTAGTTTAAAGTTCTGTACTTTAAGTTAAAATCAAAATTCTTTTCTTCAAGTTAATAACTTAAAGAATGGAAGTTGTTAGTTTAAAGTTCTGTACTTTAAGTTAAAATCAAAATTGTTTTCTTCAAGTTAATAACTTAAAGAATGAAAGTTGTTAGTTCAAAGTTCTGTACTTTAAGTTAAAATCAAAATTCTTTTCTTCAAGTTATTAACTTAAAGAATGGAAGTTGTTAGTTTAAAGTTCTGTACTTTAAGTTAAAATCAAAATTCTTTTCTTCAATTAAATAACTTAAAGAATGGAAGTTATTAGTTTAAAGTTCTGTACTTTAAGTTAAAATCAAAATACTTTTTTTCAAGTTAATACTTAAAGAATGGAAGTTGTTAGTTTAAAGTTCTGTACTTTAAGTTAAAATCAAAATTCTGTTCTTCAAGTAAATAACTTAAAGAAAGGAAGTTATTAATTTAAAGTTCTTTACGTTAAGTTAAATTCAAAATTCTTTTCGTCAAGGAAATAACTTAATGAATGGAAGTAATTAGTTTAAAGTTCTGTACTTTAAGTTAAAATCAAAATTCTTTTCTTCAAGTTAATAACTTAAAGAATGGAAGTTGTTAGTTTAAAGTTCTGTACTTTAAGTTAAAATCAAAATTGTTTTCTTCAAGTTAATAACTTAAAGAATGAAAGTTGTTAGTTCAAAGTTCTGTACTTTAAGTTAAAATCAAAATTCTTTTCTTCAAGTTAATAACTTAAAGAATTTAAGTTGTTAGTTCAAAGTTCTGTACTTTAAGTTAAAATCAAAATTCTTTTCTTCAAGTAAATAACTTAAAGAATGGAAGTTATTAGTTTAAAGTTCTGTACTTTAAGTTAAAATCAAAATTCTTTTTTTCAAGTTAATAACTTAAAGAATGGAAGTTGTTAGTTTAAAGTTCTGTACTTTAAGTTAAAATCAAAATTCTTTTCTTCAAGTAAATAACTTAAAGAAAGGAAGTTATTAATTTAAAGTTTTGTACTTTAAGTTAAAATTACAATTCTTTTCTTCAATTAATAACTTAAAGAATGGAAGTTGTTAGTTTAAAGTTCTGTACTTTAAGTTAAAATCAAAATTCTTTTCTTCAATTAAATAACTTAAAGAATGGAAGTTATTAGTTTAAAGTTCTGTACTTTAAGTTAAAATCAAAATTCTTTTTTTCAAGTTAATAACTTAAAGAATGGAAGTTGTTAGTTTAAAGTTCTGTACTTTAAGTTAAAATCAAAATTTTTTTCTTCAAGTAAATAACTTAAAGAAAGGAAGTTATTAATTTAAGGTTCTGTACTTTAAGTTAAATCAAAATTGTTTTCTTCTAGTTAATAACTTAAAGAATGGAAGTTATTAGTTTAAAGTTCTGTACTTTAAGTTAACATCAAAATTCTTTTTTTCAAGTTAATAACTTAAAGAATGGAAGTTGTTAGTTTAAAGTTCTGTACTTTAAGTTAAAATCAAAATTCTTTTCTTCAAGTAAATAACTTAAACAAAGGAAGTTATTAATTTAAAGTTCTGTACTTTAAGTTAAAATCAAAATTATTTCTTCAAGGTAATAACTTAAAGAATGGAAGTTGTTAGTTTAAAGTTCTGTACTTTAAGTTAAAATCAAAATACTTTTCTTCAAGTTAATAACTTAAAGAATAGAAGTTGTTAGTTCAAAGTTCTGTACTTTAAGTTAAAATCAAAATTCTTTTCTTCAAGGTAATAACTTAAAGAATGGAAGTTGTTAGTTCAAAGTTCTGTACTTTAAGTTAAAATCAAAATTCTTTTATTCAAGTTAATAACTTAAAGAATGGAAGTTGTTAGTTTAAAGTTCTGTCCTTTAAGTTAAAATCAAAATTCTTTTCTTCAAGTTAATAACTTAAAGAATGGAAGTAATTAGTTTAAAGTTCTGTACTTTAAGTTAAAATCAAAATTCTTTTTTTCTAGTTAATAACTTAAAGAATGGAAGTAATTAGTTTAAAGTTCTGTACTTTAAGTTAAAATCAAAATTCTTTTTTTCAAGTTAATAACTTAAAGAATGGAAGTTGTTAGTTTAAAGTTCTGTACTTTAAGTTAAAATCAAAATTCGGTTCTTCAAGTAAATAACTTATAGAAAGGTAGTTATTAATTTAAAGTTCTTTACTTTAAGTTAAATTCAAAATTCTTTTCGTCAAGTAAATAACTTAATGAATGGAAGTAATTAGTTTAAAGTTCTGTACTTTCAGTTAAAATCAAAATTCTTTTCTTCAAGTTAATAAATTAAAGAATGGAAGTTGTTAGTTTAAAGTTCTGTACTATAAGTTAAAATCAAAATTCTTTTCTTCAAGTTAATAACTTAAAGAATGGAAGTTGTTAGTTCAAAGTTCTGTACTTTAATTTAAAATCAAAATTCTTTTTTTCAAGTTAATAACTTAAAGAATGGAAGTTGTTAGTTCAAAGTTCTGTACTTTAAGTTAAAATCAAAATTCTTTTCTTCAAGTAAATAACTTAAAGAATCGAAGTTATTAGTTTAAAGTTCTGTACTTTAAGTTAAAATCAAAATTCTTTTTTTCAAGTTAATAACTTAAAGAATGGAAGTTGTTAGTTTAAAGTTCTGTACTTTAAGTTAAAATCAAAATTCTTTTCTTCAAGTAAATAACTTATAGAAAGGAAGTTATTAATTTAAAGTTCTGTACTTTAAGTTAAAATCAAAATTCTTTTCTTCAAGTTAATAACTTAAAGAATGGAAGTTGTTAGTTTAAAGTTCTGTACTTTAAGTTAAAATCAAAATTCTTTTCTTCAATTAAATAACTTAAAGAATGGAAGTTATTAGTTTAAAGTTCGGTACTTTAAGTTAAAATCAAAATTCTTTTTTTCAAGTTAATAACTTAAAGAATGGAAGTTGTTAGTTTAAAGTTCTGTACTTTAAGTTAAAATCAAAATTTTTTTCTTCAAGTAAATAACTTAAAGAAAGGAAGTTATTAATTTAAAGTTCTGTACTTTAAGTTAAAATCAAAATTCTTTTCTTCTAGTTAATAACTTAAAGAATGGAAGTTATTAGTTTAAAGTTCTGTACTTTAGGTGAAAATCAAAATTCTTTTTTTCAAGTTAATAACTTAAAGAATGGCAGTTGTTAGTTTAAAGTTCTGTACTTTAAGTTAAAATCAAAATTCTTTTCTTCAAGTAAATAACTTAAACAAAGGAAGTTATAAATTTAAAGTTCTGTACTTTAAGTTGAAATCAAAATTCTTTTCTTCAAGTTAATAAATTAAAGAATGGAAGTTGTTAGTTTAAAGTTCTGTACATTAAGTTAAAATCAAAATTCTTTTCTTCAAGTTAATAACTTAAAGAAAGGAAGTTGTTAGTTCAAAGTTCTGTACTTTAAGTTAAAATCAAAATTCTTTTCTTCAAGTAAATAACTTAAAGAAAGGACGTTATTAATTGGTAGTTCTGTACTTTAAGTTAAAATCAAAATTTTTTTCTTCAAGTAAATAACTTAAAGAATGGAAGTATTAGTTTAAAGTTCTGTACTTTAAGTTAAAATCAAAATTCTTTTCTTCAAGTTAATAACTTAAAGAATGGAAGTTGTTAGTTCAAAGTTCTGTACTTTAAGTTAAAATCAAAATTCTTTTCTTTAAGTTAATAACTTAAAGAATGGAAGATGTTAGTTCAAAGTTCTGTACTTTAAGTTAAAATCAAAATTCTTTTCATCAAGGTAATAACTTAAAGAATGGAAGTTGTTAGTTCAAAGTTCTGTACTTTAAGTTAAAATCAAAATTCTTTTATTCAAGTTAATAACTTAAAGAATGGAAGTTGTTAGTTTAAAGTTCTGTCCTTTAAGTTAAAATCAAAATTCTTTTCTTCAAGTAATTAACTTGAAGAATGGAAGTTACAATTTTAAAGTTCTGTACTTTAAGTTAAAATCAAAATCCTTTTCTTCAAGTAAATAACTTAAAGAATGGAAGTTATTAGTTTAAAGTTCTGTACTTTAAGTTAAAATCAAAATTCTTATTTTCAAGTTAATAACTTAAAGAATGGAAGTTGTTAGTTCAAAGTTCTGTACTTTAAGTTAAAATCAAAATTCTTTTCTTCAAGTAAATAACTTAAAGAATGGAAGTTATTAGTTTAAAGTTCTGTACTTTAAGTTAAAATCAAAATTCTGTTTTTCAAGTTAATAACTTAAAGAATGGAAGTTGTTAGTTTAAAGTTCTGTACTTTAAGTTAAAATCAAAATTCTTTTCTTCAAGTAAATAACTTAAAGAAAGGAAGTTATTAATTTAAAGTTCTGTACTTTAAGTTAAAATCAAAATTCTTTTCTTCAAGTTAATAACTTAAAGAATGGAAGTTGTTAGTTTAAAGTTCTGTACTTTAAGCTAAAATCAAAATTCTTTTCTTCAATTAAATAACTTAAAGAATGGAAGTTATTAGTTTAAAGTTCGGTACTTTAAGTTAAAATCAAAATTCTTTTTTTCAAGTTAATAACTTAAAGAATGGAAGTTATTAGTTTAAAGTTCTGTACTTTAAGTTAAAATCAAAATTCTTATTTTCAAGTTAATAACTTACAGAATGGAAGTTGTTAGTTTAAAGTTCTGTACTTTAAGTTAAAATCAAAATTCTTTTCTTCAATTAAATAACTTAAAGAATGGAAGTTATTAGTTTAAAGTTCTGTACTTTAAGTTAAAATCAAAATTCTTTTCTTCAAGTAAATAACTTAAAGAAAGGAAGTTATTAATTTAAAGTTCTGTACTTTAAGTTAAAATCAAATTTCTTTTCTTCTAGTATATAACTTAAAGAATGGAAGTTATTAGTTTAAAGTTCTGTACTTTAAGTTAAAATCAAAATTCTGTTCTTCAAGTAAATAACTTAAAGAATGGAAGTTATTAAAGTTTAAGTTTAAATCAAAATTCTTTTCTTCAAGTTAATAACTTAAAGATTGGAAGTTGTTAGTTCAAAGTTCTGTACTTTAAGTTAAACTCAAAATTTTTTTCTTCAAGTTAATAACTTAAAGAATGGAAGTTGTTAGTTCAAAGTTCTGTACTTTAAGTTAAAATCAAAATTCTTTTCTTCAAGTTAATAACTTAAAGAAAGGAAGTTATTAATTTAAAGTTCTGTACTTTAAGTTAAAATCAAAATTCTTTTCTTCTAGTTAATAACTTAAAGAATGGAAGTTATTAGTTTAAAGTTCTGTACTTTAAGTTAAAATCAAAATTCTTTTTTTCAAGTTAATAACTTAAAGAATGGAAGTTGTTAGTTTAAAGTTCTGTACTTTAAGTTAAAATCAAAATTCTATTCTTCAAGTAAATAACTTAAAGAAAGGAAGTTATTAATTTAAAGTTCTGTACTTTAAGTTAAAATCAAAATTCTTTTCGTCAAGTAAATAACTTAATGAATGGAAGTAATTAGTTTAAAGTTCTGTACTTTAAGTTAAAATCAAAATTCTTTTCTTCAAGTAAATAACTTAAACAAAGGAAGTTATTAATTTAAAGTTCTGTACTTTAAGTTAAAATCAAAATTCATTTCGTCAAGTAAATAACTTAAAGAAAGGAAGTTATTGATTTAAAGTTCTGTACTTTAAGTTAAAATCAAAATTCTTTTCTTCTAGTTAATAACTTAAAGAATGGAAGTTATTAGTTTAAAGTTCTGTACTTTAAGTTAAAATCAAAATTCTTTTTTTCAAGTTAATAACTTAAAGAATGGAAGTTGTTAGTTTAAACTTCTGTACTTTAAGTTAAAATCAAAATTCTTTTCTTCAAGTAAATAACTTAAACAAAGGAAGTTATTAATTTAAAGTTCTGTACTTTAAGTTAAAATCAAAATTCTTTTCTTCAAGTTAATAACTTAAAGAATGGAAGTTGTTAGTTCAAAGTTCTGTACTTTAAGTTAAAATCAAAATTCTTTTCTTCAAGGTAATAACTTAAAGAATGGAAGTTGTTAGTTCAAAGTTCTGTACTTTAAGTTAAAATCAAAAATCTTTTATTCAAGTTAATAACGTAAAGAATGGAAGTTGTTAGTTTAAAGTTCTGTCCTTTAAGTTAAAATCAAAATTCTTTTCTTCAAGTAATTAACTTAAAGAATGGAAGTTACAATTTTAAAGTTCTGTACTTTAAGTTAAAATCAAAATCCTTTTCTTCAAGTAAATAACTTAAAGAATGAAAGTTATTAGTTTAAAGTTCTGTACTTTAAGCTAAAATCAAAATTCTTTTCGTCAAGTAAATAACTTAATGAATGGAAGTAATTAGTTTAAAGTTTTGTACTTTAAGTTAAAATCAAAATTCTTTTCTTCAAGTTAATAACTTAAAGAATGGAAGTTGTTAGTTTAAAGTTCTGTACTTTAAGTTAAAATCAAAATTCTTTTCTTCAAGTAAATAACTTAAAGAATGGAAGTTATTAGTTTAAAGTTCTGTACTTTAAGTTAAAATCAAAATTCTTTTTTTCAAGTTAATAACTTAAAGAATGGAAGTTGTTAGTTTAAAGTTCTGTACTTTAAGTTAAAATCAAAATTCTTTTCTTCAAGTAATTAACTTAAAGAATGGAAGTTACAATTTTAAAGTTCTGTACTTTAAGTTAAAATCAAAATCCTTTTCTTCAAGTAAATAACTTAAAGAATGGAAGTTATTAGTTTAAACTTCTGTACTTTAAGCTAAAATCAAAATTCTTTTTGTCAAGTAAATAACATAGTGAATGGAAGTAATTAGTTTAAAGTTCTGTACTTTAAGTTAAAATCAAAATTCTTTTCTTCAAGCTAATAACTTAAAGAATGGAAGTTGTTAGTTTAAAGTTCTGTACTTTTAGTTAAAATCAAAATTCTTTTCTTCAAGTTAATAACTTAAAGAATGGAAGTTGTTAGTTCAAAGTTTTTTACGTTAATTTTAACTGTACTTTAAGTTAAAATCAAAATTCTTTTCTTCAAGTTAATAACTTAAAGAATGGAAGTTGTTAGTTCAAAGTTCTGTACTTTAAGTTAAAATCAAAATTCTTTTCTTCAAGTTAATAACTTAAAGAATGGAAGTTGTTAGTTTAAAGTTCTGTACTTTAAGTTAAAATCAAAATTCTTTTCTTCAATTAAATAACTTAAAGAATGGAAGTTATTAGTTTAAAGTTCTGTACTTTAAGTTAAAATCAAAATTCTTTTTTTCAAGTTAATACTTAAAGAATGGAAGTTGTTAGTTAAAAGTTCTGTACTTTAAGTTAAAATCAAAATTCTTTTCTTCAAGTAAATAACTTAAAGAAAGGAAGTTATTAATTTAAAGTTCTGTACTTTAAGTAAAAATCAAAATTCTTTTCTTCTAGTTAATAACTTAAAGAATGGAAGTTATTAGTTTAAAGTTCTGTACTTTAAGTTAAAATCAAAATTCTTTTTTTCAAGTTAATAACTTAAAGAATGGAAGTTGTTAGTTTAAAGTTCTGTACTTTAAGTTAAAATCAAAATTCTGTTCTTCAAGTAAATAACTTAAAGAAAGGAAGTTATTAATTTAAAGTTCTGTACTTTAAGTTAAAATCAAAATTCTTTTCTTCAAGTTAATAAATTAAAGAATGGAAGTTGTTAGTTTAAAGTTCTGTACTTTAAGTTAAAATCAAAATTCTTTTCTTCAAGTTAATAACTTAAGGAATGGAAGTTGTTAGTTCAAAGTTCTGTACTTAAAGTTAAAATGAAAATTCTTTTCTTCAAGTAAATAACTTAAAGAATGGAAGTTATTAGTTTAAACTTCTGTACTTTAAGTTAAAATCAAAATTCTTTTTTTCAAGTTAATAACTTAAAGAATGGAAGTTGTTAGTTTAAAGTTCTGTACTTTAAGTTAAAATCAAAATTCTTTTTTTCAAGTTAATAACTTAAAGAATGGAAGTTGTTAGTATAAAGTTCTGTACTTTAAGTTAAAATCAAAATTCTTTTCTTCAAGTAATTAACTTAAAGAATGGAAGTTACAATTTTAAAGTTCTGTACTTTAAGTTAAAATCAAAATCCTTTTCTTCAAGTAAATAACATAATGAATGGAAGTAATTAGTTTAAAGTTCTGTACTTTAAGTTAAAATCAAAATTCTTTTCTTCAAGCTAATAACTTAAAGAATGGAAGTTGTTAGTTTAAAGTTCTGTACTTTAAGTTAAAATCAAAATTCTTTTCTTCAAGTTAATAACTTAAAGAATGGAAGTTATTAGTTTAAACTTCTGTACTTTAAGCTAAAATCAAAATTCTTTTCGTCAAGTAAATAACATAATGAATGGAAGTAATTAGTTTAAAGTTCTGTACTTTAAGTTAAAATCAAAATTCTTTTCTTCAAGCTAATAACTTAAAGAATGGAAGTTGTTAGTTTAAAGTTCTGTACTTTAAGTTAAAATCAAAATTCTTTTCTTCAAGTTAATAACTTAAAAAATGGAAGTTGTTAGTTCAAAGTTCTGTACTTTAAGTTAAAATCAAAATTCTTTTCTTCAAGTTAATAACTTAAAGAATGGAAGTTGTTAGTTCAAAGTTCTGTACTTTAAGTTAAAATCAAAATTCTTTTCTTCAAGTTAATAACTTAAAGAATGGAAGTTGTTAGTTTAAAGTTCTGTACTTTAAGTTAAAATCAAAATTCTTTTCTTCAATTAAATAACTTAAAGAATGGAAGTTATTAGTTTAAAGTTCTGTACTTTAAGTTAAAATCAAAATTCTTTTTTTCAAGTTAATACTTAAAGAATGGAAGTTGTTAGTTTAAAGTTCTGTACTTTAAGTTAAAATCAAAATTCGTTTCTTCAAGTAAATAACTTAAAGAAAGGAAGTTATTAATTTAAAGTTCTGTACTTTAAGTAAAAATCAAAATTCTTTTCTTCTAGTTAATAACTTAAAGAATGGAAGTTATTAGTTTAAAGTTCTGTACTTTAAGTTAAAATCAAAATTCTTTTTTTCAAGTTAATAACTTAAAGAATGGAAGTTGTTAGTTTAAAGTTCTGTACTTTAAGTTAAAATCAAAATTTTGTTCTTCAAGTAAATAACTTAAAGAAAGGAAGTTATTAATTTAAAGTTCTGTACTTTAAGTTAAAATCAAAATTCTTTTCTTCAAGTTAATAAATTAAAGAATGGAAGTTGTTAGTTTAAAGTTCTGTACTTTAAGTTAAAATCAAAATTCTTTTCTTCAAGTTAATAACTTAAGGAATGGAAGTTGTTAGTTCAAAGTTCTGTACTTAAAGTTAAAATGAAAATTCTTTTCTTCAAGTAAATAACTTAAAGAATGGAAGTTATTAGTTTAAACTTCTGTACTTTAAGCTAAAATCAAAATTCTTTTCGTCAAGTAAATAACATAATGAATGGAAGTAATTAGTTTAAAGTTCTGTACTTTAAGTTAAAATCAAAATTCTTTTCTTCAAGCTAATAACTTAAAGAATGGAAGTTGTTAGTTTAAAGTTCTGTACTTTAAGTTAAAATCAAAATTCTTTTCTTCAAGTTAATAACTTAAAGAATGGAAGTTGTTAGTTCAAAGTTCTGAACTTTAAGTTAAAATCAAAATTCTTTTCTTCAAGTTAATAACTTAAAGAATGGAAGTTGTTAGTTCAAAGTTCTGTACTTTAAGTTAAAATCAAAATTCTTTTCTTCAAGCTAATAACTTAAAGAATGGAAGTTGTTAGTTTAAAGTTCTGTACTTTAAGTTAAAATCAAAATTCTTTTCTTCAAGTTAATAACTTAAAGAATGGAAGTTGTTAGTTCAAAGTTCTGTACTTTAAGTTAAAATCAAAATTCTTTTCTTCAAGTAAATAACTTAAAGAATGGAAGTTGTTAGTTTAAAGTTCTGTACTTTAAGTTAAAATCAAAATTCTTTTCTTCAAGTAAATAACTTAAAGAAAGGAAGTTATTAATTTAAAGTTCTGTACTTTAAGTAAAAATCAAAATTCTTTTCTTCAAGTTAATAACTTAAGGAATGGAAGTTGTTAGTTCAAAGTTCTGTACTTAAAGTTAAAATGAAAATTCTTTTCTTCAAGTAAATAACTTAAAGAAAGGAAGTTATTAATTTAAAGTTCTGTACTTTAAGTTAAAATCAAAATTCTTTTATTCAAGTTAATAACTTAAAGAATGGAAGTTGTTAGTTTAAAGTTCTGTACTTTAAGTTAAAATAAAAATTCTCTTCTTCAAGTAAATAACTTAAAGAATGGAAGTTATTAGTTTAAACTTCTGTACTTTAAGCTAAAATCAAAATTCTTTTCGTCAAGTAAATAACATAATGAATGGAAGTAATTAGTTTAAAGTTCTGTACTTTAAGTTAAAATCAAAATTCTTTTCTTCAAGCTAATAACTTAAAGAATGGAAGTTGTTAGTTTAAAGTTCTGTACTTTAAGTTAAAATCAAAATTCTTTTCTTCAAGTTAATAACTTAAAGAATGGAAGTTGTTAGTTTAAAGTTCTGTACTTTAAGTTAAAATCAAAATTCTTTTCTTCAAGCTAATAACTTAAAGAATGGAAGTTGTTAGCTTAAAGTTCTGTACTTTAAGTTAAAATCAAAATTCTTTTCTTCAAGTTAATAACTTAAAGAATGGAAGTTGTTAGTTCAAAGTTCTGTACTTTAAGTTAAAATCAAAATTCTTTTCTTCAAGTTAATAACTTAAAGAATGGAAGTTGTTAGTTTAAAGTTCTGTACTTTAAGTTAAAATCAAAATTCTTTTCTTCAATTAAATAACTTAAAGAATGGAAGTTATTAGTTTAAAGTTCTGTACTTTAAGTTAAAATCAAAATTCTTTTTTTCAAGTTAATACTTAAAGAATGGAAGTTGTTAGTTTAAAGTTCGTTACTTTAAGTTAAAATCAAAATTCTTTTCTTCAAGTAAATAACTTAAAGAATGGAAGTTGTTAGTTTAAAGTTCTGTACTTTAAGTTAAAATCAAAATTCTTTTCTTCAAGTTAATAACTTAAAGAATGGAAGTTGTTAGTTCAAAGTTCTGTACTTTAAGTTAAAATCAAAATTCTTTTCTTCAAGTTAATAACTTAAAGAATGGAAGTTGTTAGTTCAAAGTTCTGTACTCTAAATTAAAATCAAAATTTTTTTCTTCAAGTTAATAACTTAAGGAATGGAAGTTGGTAGTTTATAGTTCTGTACTTTAAGTTAAAATCAAAATTCTTTTCTTCAAGTTAATAACTTAAAGAATGGAAGTTGTTAGTTTAAAGTTCTTTACTTTAAGTTAAATTCAAAATTCTTTTCTTCAAGCTAATAACTTAAAGAATGGAGGTTGTTAGTTTAAAGTTCTGTACTTTAAGTTAAAATCAAAATTCTTTTCTTCAAGTTAATAACTTAAAGAATGGAAGTTGTTAGTTCAAAGTTCTGTACTTTAAGTTAAAATCAAAATTCTTTTCTTCAAGTTAATAACTTAAAGAATTGAAGTTGTTAGTTTAAAGTTCTGTACTTTAAGTTAAAATCAAAATTCTTTTATTCAAGTTAATAACGTAAAGAATGGAAGTTGTTAGTTTAAAGTTCTGTCCTTTAAGTTAAAATCAAAATTCTTTTCTTCAAGTAATTAACTTAAAGAATGGAAGTTACAATTTTAAAGTTCTGTACTATAAGTTAAAATCAAAATCCTTTTCTTCAAGTAAATAACTTAAAGAATGAAAGTTATTAGTTTAAAGTTCTGTACTTTAAGCTAAAATCAAAATTCTTTTCGTCAAGTAAATAACTTAATGAATGGAAGTAATTAGTTTAAAGTTCTGTACTTTAAGTTAAAATCAAAATTCTTTTCTTCAAGTTAATAACTTAAAGAATGGAAGTTGTTAGTTTAAAGTTCTGTACTTTAAGTTAAAATCAAAATTCATTTCGTCAAGTAAATAACTTAAAGAATGGAAGTTATTAGTTTAAAGTTCTGTACTTTAAGTTAAAATCAAAATTCTTTTTTTCAAGTTAATAACTTAAAGAATGGAAGTTGTTAGTTTAAAGTTCTGTACTTTAAGTTAAAATCAAAATTCTTTTCTTCAAGTAATTAACTTAAAGAATGGAAGTTACAATTTTAAAGTTCTGTACTTTAAGTTAAAATCAAAATCCTTTTCTTCAAGTAAATAACTTAAAGAATGGAAGTTATTAGTTTAAACTTCTGTACTTTAAGCTAAAATCAAAATTCTTTTCGTCAAGTAAATAACATAGTGAATGGAAGTAATTAGTTTAAAGTTCTGTACTTTAAGTTAAAATCAAAATTCTTTTCTTCAAGCTAATAACTTAAAGAATGGAAGTTGTTAGTTTAAAGTTCTGTACTTTAAGTTAAAATCAAAATTCTTTTCTTCAAGTTAATAACTTAAAGAATGGAAGTTGTTAGTTCAAAGTTCTGTACTTTAAGTTAAAATCAAAATTCTTTTCTTCAAGTTAATAACTTAAAGAATGGAAGTTGTTAGTTCAAAGTTCTATACTTTAAGTTAAAATCAAAATTCTTTTCTTCAAGTTAATAACTTAAAGAATGGAAGTTGTTAGTTTAAAGTTCTGTACTTTAAGTTAAAATCAAAATTCTTTTCTTCAATTAAATAACTTCTAGAATGGAAGTTATTAGTTTAAAGTTCTGTACTTTAAGTTAAAATCAAAATTCTTTTTTTCAAGTTAATACTTAAAGAATGGAAGTTGTTAGTTTAAAGTTCTGTACTTTAAGTTAAAATCAAAATTCTTTTCTTCAAGTAAATAACTTAAAGAAAGGAAGTTATTAATTTAAAGTTCTGTACTTTAAGTAAAAATCAAAATTCTTTTCTTCTAGTTAATAACTTAAAGAATGGAAGTTATTAGTTTAAAGTTCTGTACTTTAAGTTAAAATCAAAATTTTTTTTTTAAGTTAATAACTTAAAGAATGGAAGTTGTTAGTTTAAAGTTCTGTACTTTAAGTTAAAATCAAAATTCTGTTCTTCAAGTAAATAACTTAAAGAAAGGAAGTTATTAATTTAAAGTTCTGTACTTTAAGTTAAAATCAAAATTCTTTTCTTCAAGTTAATAAATTAAAGAATGGAAGTTGTTAGTTTAAAGTTCTGTACTTTAAGTTAAAATCAAAATTCTTTTCTTCAAGTTAATAACTTAAGGAATGGAAGTTGTTAGTTCAAAGTTCTGTACTTAAAGTTAAAATGAAAATTCTTTTCTTCAAGTAAATAACTTAAAGAATGGAAGTTATTAGTTTAAACTTCTGTACTTTAAGCTAAAATCAAAATTCTTTTCGTCAAGTAAATAACATAATGAATGGAAGTAATTAGTTTAAAGTTCTGTACTTTAAGTTAAAATCAAAATTCTTTTCTTCAAGCTAATAACTTAAAGAATGGAAGTTGTTAGTTTAAAGTTCTGTACTTTAAGTTAAAATCAAAATTCTTTTCTTCAAGTTAATAACTTAAAGAATGGAAGTTGTTAGTTCAAAGTTCTGTACTTTAAGTTAAAATCAAAATTCTTTTCTTCAAGTTAATAACTTAAAGAATGGAAGTTGTTAGTTCAAAGTTCTGTACTTTAAGTTAAAATCAAAATTCTTTTCTTCAAGCTAATAACTTAAAGAATGGAAGTTGTTAGTTTAAAGTTCTGTACTTTAAGTTAAAATCAAAATTCTTTTCTTCAAGTTAATAACTTAAAGAATGGAAGTTGTTAGTTCAAAGTTCTGTACTTTAAGTTAAAATCAAAATTCTTTTCTTCAAGTTAATAACTTAAAGAATGGAAGTTGTTAGTTTAAAGTTCTGTACTTTAAGTTAAAATCAAAATTCTTTTCTTCAAGTAAATAACTTAAAGAAAGGAAGTTATTAATTTAAAGTTCTGTACTTTAAGTAAAAATCAAAATTCTTTTCTTCAAGTTAATAACTTAAGGAATGGAAGTTGTTAGTTCAAAGTTCTGTACTTAAAGTTAAAATGAAAATTCTTTTCTTCAAGTAAATAACTTAAAGAAAGGAAGTTATTAATTTAAAGTTCTGTACTTTAAGTTAAAATCAAAATTCTTTTATTCAAGTTAATAACTTAAAGAATGGAAGTTGTTAGTTTAAAGTTCTGTACTTTAAGTTAAAATAAAAATTCTCTTCTTCAAGTAAATAACTTAAAGAATGGAAGTTGTTAGTTTAAAGTTCTGTACTTTAAGTTAAAATCAAAATTCTTTTCTTCAAGTTAATAACTTAAAGAATGGAAGTTGTTAGTTTAAAGTTCTGTACTTTAAGTTAAAATCAAAATTCTTTTCTTCAAGCTAATAACTTAAAGAATGGAAGTTGTTAGCTTAAAGTTCTGTACTTTAAGTTAAAATCAAAATTCTTTTCTTCAAGTTAATAACTTAAAGAATGGAAGTTGTTAGTTCAAAGTTCTGTACTTTAAGTTAAAATCAAAATTCTTTTCTTCAAGTTAATAACTTAAAGAATGGAAGTTGTTAGTTTAAAGTTCTGTACTTTAAGTTAAAATCAAAATTCTTTTCTTCAATTAAATAACTTAAAGAATGGAAGTTATTAGTTTAAAGTTCTGTACTTTAAGTTAAAATCAAAATTCTTTTTTTCAAGTTAATACTTAAAGAATGGAAGTTGTTAGTTTAAAGTTCGTTACTTTAAGTTAAAATCAAAATTCTTTTCTTCAAGTAAATAACTTAAAGAATGGAAGTTGTTAGTTTAAAGTTCTGTACTTTAAGTTAAAATCAAAATTCTTTTCTTCAAGTTAATAACTTAAAGAATGGAAGTTGTTAGTTCAAAGTTCTGTACTTTAAGTTAAAATCAAAATTCTTTTCTTCAAGTTAATAACTTAAAGAATGGAAGTTGTTAGTTCAAAGTTCTGTACTCTAAATTAAAATCAAAATTTTTTCTTCAAGTTAATAACTTAAGGAATGGAAGTTGGTAGTTTATAGTTCTGTACTTTAAGTTAAAATCAAAATTCTTTTCTTCAAGTTAATAACTTAAAGAATGGAAGTTGTTAGTTTAAAGTTCTTTACTTTAAGTTAAATTCAAAATTCTTTTCTTCAAGCTAATAACTTAAAGAATGGAGGTTGTTAGTTTAAAGTTCTGTACTTTAAGTTAAAATCAAAATTCTTTTCTTCAAGTTAATAACTTAAAGAATGGAAGTTGTTAGTTCAAAGTTCTGTACTTTAAGTTAAAATCAAAATTCTTTTCTTCAAGTTAATAACTTAAAGAATTGAAGTTGTTAGTTTAAAGTTCTGTACTTTAAGTTAAAATCAAAATTCTTTTATTCAAGTTAATAACGTAAAGAATGGAAGTTGTTAGTTTAAAGTTCTGTCCTTTAAGTTAAAATCAAAATTCTTTTCTTCAAGTAATTAACTTAAAGAATGGAAGTTACAATTTTAAAGTTCTGTACTTTAAGTTAAAATCAAAATCCTTTTCTTCAAGTAAATAACTTAAAGAATGAAAGTTATTAGTTTAAAGTTCTGTACTTTAAGCTAAAATCAAAATTCTTTTCGTCAAGTAAATAACTTAATGAATGGAAGTAATTAGTTTAAAGTTCTGTACTTTAAGTTAAAATCAAAATTCTTTTCTTCAAGTTAATAACTTAAAGAATGGAAGTTGTTAGTTTAAAGTTCTGTACTTTAAGTTAAAATCAAAATTCTTTTCGTCAAGTAAATAACTTAAAGAATGGAAGTTATTAGTTTAAAGTTCTGTACTTTAAGTTAAAATCAAAATTCTTTTTTTCAAGTTAATAACTTAAAGAATGGAAGTTGTTAGTTTAAAGTTCTGTACTTTAAGTTAAAATCAAAATTCTTTTCTTCAAGTAATTAACTTAAAGAATGGAAGTTACAATTTTAAAGTTCTGTACTTTAAGTTAAAATCAAAATCCTTTTCTTCAAGTATATAACTTAAAGAATGGAAGTTATTAGTTTAAACTTCTGTACTTTAAGCTAAAATCAAAATTCTTTTCGTCAAGTAAATAACATAATGAATGGAAGTAATTAGTTTAAAGTTCTGTACTTTTAGTTAAAATCAAAATTCTTTTCTTCAAGCTAATAACTTAAAGAATGGAAGTTGTTAGTTTAAAGTTCTGTACTTTAAGTTAAAATCAAAATTCTTTTCTTCAAGTTAATAACTTAAAGAATGGAAGTTGTTAGTTCAAAGTTCTGTACTTTAAGTTAAAATCAAAATTCTTTTCTTCAAGTTAATAACTTAAAGAATGGAAGTTGTTAGTTTAAAGTTCTGTACTTTAAGTTAAAATCAAAATTCTTTTCTTCAATTAAATAACTTCTAGAATGGAAGTTATTAGTTTAAAGTTCTGTACTTTAAGTTAAAATCAAAATTCTTTTTTTCCAGTTAATACTTAAAGAATGGAAGTTGTTAGTTTAAAGTTCTGTACTTTAAGTTAAAATCAAAATTCTTTTCTTCAAGTAAATAACTTAAAGAAAGGAAGTTATTAATTTAAAGTTCTGTACTTTAAGTAAAAATCAAAATTCTTTTCTTCTAGTTAATAACTTAAAGAATGGAAGTTATTAGTTTAAAGTTCTGTACTTTAAGTTAAAATCAAAATTTTTTTTTTAAGTTAATAACTTAAAGAATGGAAGTTGTTAGTTTAAAGTTCTGTACTTTAAGTTAAAATCAAAATTCTGTTCTTCAAGTAAATAACTTAAAGAAAGGAAGTTATTAATTTAAAGTTCTGTACTTTAAGTTAAAATCAAAATTCTTTTCTTCAAGTTAATAAATTAAAGAATGGAAGTTGTTAGTTTAAAGTTCTGTACTTTAAGTTAAAATCAAAATTCTTTTCTTCAAGTTAATAACTTAAGGAATGGAAGTTGTTAGTTCAAAGTTCTGTACTTAAAGTTAAAATGAAAATTCTTTTCTTCAAGTAAATAACTTAAAGAATGGAAGTTATTAGTTTAAACTTCTGTACTTTTAGTTAAAATCAAAATTCTTTTTTTCAAGTTAATAACTGAAAGAATGGAAGTTGTTAGTTTAAAGTTCTGTACTTTAAGTTAAAATCAAAAAATTCTTTTCTTCAAGTAAATAACTTAAAGAAAGGAAGTTATTAATTTAAAGTTCTGTACTTTAAGTTAAAATCAAAATTATTTTATTCAAGTTAATAACTTAAAGAATGGAAGTTGTTAGTTTAAAGTTCTGTACTTTAAGTTAAAATAAAAATTCTCTTCTTCAAGTAAATAACTTAAAGAATGGAAGTTATTAGTTTAAAGTTCTGTACTTTAAGTTAAAATCAAAATTCTTTTCTTCAAGCTAATAACTTAAAGAATGGAAGTTGTTAGTTTAAAGTTCTGTACTTTAAGTTAAAATCAAAATTCTTTTCTTCAAGTTAATAACTTAAAGAATGGAAGTTGTTAGTTCAAACTTCTGTACTTTAAGTTAAAATCAAAATTCTTTTCTTCAAGTTAATAACTTAAAGAATGGAAGTTGTTAGTTTAAAGTTCTGTACTTTAAGTTAAAATCAAAATTCTTTTCTTCAATTAAATAACTTATAGAATGGAAGTTATTAGTTTAAAGTTCTGTACTTTAAGTTAAAATCAAAATTCTTTTTTCAAGTTAATACTTAAAGAATGGAAGTTGTTAGTTTAAAGTTCGTTACTTTAAGTTAAAATCAAAATTCTTTTCTTCAAGTAAATAACTTAAAGAATGGAAGTTGTTAGTTTAAAGTTCTGTACTTTAAGTTAAAATCAAAATTCTTTTCTTCAAGTTAATAACTTAAAGAATGGAAGTTGTTAGTTCAAAGTTCTGTACTTTAAGTTAAAATCAAAATTCTTTTCTTCAAGTTAATAACTTAAAGAATGGAAGTTGTTAGTTCAAAGTTCTGTACTTTAAGTTAAAATCAAAATTCTTTTCTTCAAGTTAATAACTTAAAGAATGGAAGTTGTAGTTTAAAGTTCTGTACTTTAAGTTAAAATCAAAATTCTTTTCTTCAATTAAATAACTTAAAGAATGGAAGTTATTAGCTTAAAGTTCTGTACTTAAGTTAAAATCAAAATTCTTTTTTTCAAGTTAATAACTTAAAGAATGGAAGTTGTTAGTTCAAAGTTCAGTACTTTAAGTTAAAATCAAAATTCTTTTCTTCAAGTTAATATCTTAAAGAATGGAAGTTGTTAGTTTAAAGTTCTATACTTTAAGTTAAAATCAAAAATCTTTTCTTCAATTAAATAACTTAAAGAATGGAAGTTATTAGCTTAAAGTTCTGTACTTTAAGTTAAAATCAAAATTCTTTTTTTCAAGTTAATAACTTAAAGAATGGAAGTTATTAGCTTAAAGTTCTGTACTTAAGTTAAAATCAAAATTCTTTTTTTCAAGTTAATAACTGAAAGAATGGAAGTTATTAGCTTAAAGTTCTGTACTTTAAGTTAAAATCAAAATTCTTTTTTTTAAGTTAATAACTTAAAGAATGGAAGTTGTTAGTTTAAAGTTCTGTACTTTAAGTTAAAATCAAAATTCTTTTCTTCAAGTTAATAACTTAAGGAATGGAAGTTGTTAGTTCAAAGTTCTGTACTTAAAGTTAAAATGAAAATTCTTTTCTTCAAGTAAATAACTTAAAGAAAGGAAGTTATTAATTTAAAGTTCTGTACTTTAAGTTAAAATCAAAATTCTTTTATTCAAGTTAATAACTTAAAGAATGGAAGTTGTTAGTTTAAAGTTCTGTACTTTAAGTTAAAATAAAAATTCTCTTCTTCAAGTAAATAACTTAAAGAATGGAAGTTATTAGTTTAAACTTCTGTACTTTAAGCTAAAATCAAAATTCTTTTCGTCAAGTAAATAACATAATGAATGGAAGTAATTAGTTTAAAGTTCTGTACTTTAAGTTAAAATCAAAATTCTTTTCTTCAAGCTAATAACTTAAAGAATGGAAGTTGTTAGTTTAAAGTTCTGTACTTTAAGTTAAAATCAAAATTCTTTTCTTCAAGTTAATAACTTAAAGAATGGAAGTTGTTAGTTTAAAGTTCTGTACTTTAAGTTAAAATCAAAATTCTTTTCTTCAAGCTAATAACTTAAAGAATGGAAGTTGTTAGCTTAAAGTTCTGTACTTTAAGTTAAAATCAAAATTCTTTTCTTCAAGTTAATAACTTAAAGAATGGAAGTTGTTAGTTCAAAGTTCTGTACTTTAAGTTAAAATCAAAATTCTTTTCTTCAAGTTAATAACTTAAAGAATGGAAGTTGTTAGTTTAAAGTTCTGTACTTTAAGTTAAAATCAAAATTCTTTTCTTCAATTAAATAACTTAAAGAATGGAAGTTATTAGTTTAAAGTTCTGTACTTTAAGTTAAAATCAAAATTCTTTTTTTCAAGTTAATACTTAAAGAATGGAAGTTGTTAGTTTAAAGTTCGTTACTTTAAGTTAAAATCAAAATTCTTTTCTTCAAGTAAATAACTTAAAGAATGGAAGTTGTTAGTTTAAAGTTCTGTACTTTAAGTTAAAATCAAAATTCTTTTCTTCAAGTTAATAACTTAAAGAATGGAAGTTGTTAGTTCAAAGTTCTGTACTTTAAGTTAAAATCAAAATTCTTTTCTTCAAGTTAATAACTTAAAGAATGGAAGTTGTTAGTTCAAAGTTCTGTACTCTAAATTAAAATCAAAATTTTTTCTTCAAGTTAATAACTTAAGGAATGGAAGTTGGTAGTTTATAGTTCTGTACTTTAAGTTAAAATCAAAATTCTTTTCTTCAAGTTAATAACTTAAAGAATGGAAGTTGTTAGTTTAAAGTTCTTTACTTTAAGTTAAATTCAAAATTCTTTTCTTCAAGCTAATAACTTAAAGAATGGAGGTTGTTAGTTTAAAGTTCTGTACTTTAAGTTAAAATCAAAATTCTTTTCTTCAAGTTAATAACTTAAAGAATGGAAGTTGTTAGTTCAAAGTTCTGTACTTTAAGTTAAAATCAAAATTCTTTTCTTCAAGTTAATAACTTAAAGAATTGAAGTTGTTAGTTTAAAGTTCTGTACTTTAAGTTAAAATCAAAATTCTTTTATTCAAGTTAATAACGTAAAGAATGGAAGTTGTTAGTTTAAAGTTCTGTCCTTTAAGTTAAAATCAAAATTCTTTTCTTCAAGTAATTAACTTAAAGAATGGAAGTTACAATTTTAAAGTTCTGTACTTTAAGTTAAAATCAAAATCCTTTTCTTCAAGTAAATAACTTAAAGAATGAAAGTTATTAGTTTAAAGTTCTGTACTTTAAGCTAAAATCAAAATTCTTTTCGTCAAGTAAATAACTTAATGAATGGAAGTAATTAGTTTAAAGTTCTGTACTTTAAGTTAAAATCAAAATTCTTTTCTTCAAGTTAATAACTTAAAGAATGGAAGTTGTTAGTTTAAAGTTCTGTACTTTAAGTTAAAATCAAAATTCTTTTCGTCAAGTAAATAACTTAAAGAATGGAAGTTATTAGTTTAAAGTTCTGTACTTTAAGTTAAAATCAAAATTCTTTTTTTCAAGTTAATAACTTAAAGAATGGAAGTTGTTAGTTTAAAGTTCTGTACTTTAAGTTAAAATCAAAATTCTTTTCTTCAAGTAATTAACTTAAAGAATGGAAGTTACAATTTTAAAGTTCTGTACTTTAAGTTAAAATCAAAATCCTTTTCTTCAAGTATATAACTTAAAGAATGGAAGTTATTAGTTTAAACTTCTGTACTTTAAGCTAAAATCAAAATTCTTTTCGTCAAGTAAATAACATAATGAATGGAAGTAATTAGTTTAAAGTTCTGTACTTTTAGTTAAAATCAAAATTCTTTTCTTCAAGCTAATAACTTAAAGAATGGAAGTTGTTAGTTTAAAGTTCTGTACTTTAAGTTAAAATCAAAATTCTTTTCTTCAAGTTAATAACTTAAAGAATGGAAGTTGTTAGTTCAAAGTTCTGTACTTTAAGTTAAAATCAAAATTCTTTTCTTCAAGTTAATAACTTAAAGAATGGAAGTTGTTAGTTTAAAGTTCTGTACTTTAAGTTAAAATCAAAATTCTTTTCTTCAATTAAATAACTTCTAGAATGGAAGTTATTAGTTTAAAGTTCTGTACTTTAAGTTAAAATCAAAATTCTTTTTTTCCAGTTAATACTTAAAGAATGGAAGTTGTTAGTTTAAAGTTCTGTACTTTAAGTTAAAATCAAAATTCTTTTCTTCAAGTAAATAACTTAAAGAAAGGAAGTTATTAATTTAAAGTTCTGTACTTTAAGTAAAAATCAAAATTCTTTTCTTCTAGTTAATAACTTAAAGAATGGAAGTTATTAGTTTAAAGTTCTGTACTTTAAGTTAAAATCAAAATTTTTTTTTTAAGTTAATAACTTAAAGAATGGAAGTTGTTAGTTTAAAGTTCTGTACTTTAAGTTAAAATCAAAATTCTGTTCTTCAAGTAAATAACTTAAAGAAAGGAAGTTATTAATTTAAAGTTCTGTACTTTAAGTTAAAATCAAAATTCTTTTCTTCAAGTTAATAAATTAAAGAATGGAAGTTGTTAGTTTAAAGTTCTGTACTTTAAGTTAAAATCAAAATTCTTTTCTTCAAGTTAATAACTTAAGGAATGGAAGTTGTTAGTTCAAAGTTCTGTACTTAAAGTTAAAATGAAAATTCTTTTCTTCAAGTAAATAACTTAAAGAATGGAAGTTATTAGTTTAAACTTCTGTACTTTTAGTTAAAATCAAAATTCTTTTTTTCAAGTTAATAACTGAAAGAATGGAAGTTGTTAGTTTAAAGTTCTGTACTTTAAGTTAAAATCAAAAAATTCTTTTCTTCAAGTAAATAACTTAAAGAAAGGAAGTTATTAATTTAAAGTTCTGTACTTTAAGTTAAAATCAAAATTATTTTATTCAAGTTAATAACTTAAAGAATGGAAGTTGTTAGTTTAAAGTTCTGTACTTTAAGTTAAAATAAAAATTCTCTTCTTCAAGTAAATAACTTAAAGAATGGAAGTTATTAGTTTAAAGTTCTGTACTTTAAGTTAAAATCAAAATTCTTTTCTTCAAGCTAATAACTTAAAGAATGGAAGTTGTTAGTTTAAAGTTCTGTACTTTAAGTTAAAATCAAAATTCTTTTCTTCAAGTTAATAACTTAAAGAATGGAAGTTGTTAGTTCAAACTTCTGTACTTTAAGTTAAAATCAAAATTCTTTTCTTCAAGTTAATAACTTAAAGAATGGAAGTTGTTAGTTTAAAGTTCTGTACTTTAAGTTAAAATCAAAATTCTTTTCTTCAATTAAATAACTTATAGAATGGAAGTTATTAGTTTAAAGTTCTGTACTTTAAGTTAAAATCAAAATTCTTTTTTCAAGTTAATACTTAAAGAATGGAAGTTGTTAGTTTAAAGTTCGTTACTTTAAGTTAAAATCAAAATTCTTTTCTTCAAGTAAATAACTTAAAGAATGGAAGTTGTTAGTTTAAAGTTCTGTACTTTAAGTTAAAATCAAAATTCTTTTCTTCAAGTTAATAACTTAAAGAATGGAAGTTGTTAGTTCAAAGTTCTGTACTTTAAGTTAAAATCAAAATTCTTTTCTTCAAGTTAATAACTTAAAGAATGGAAGTTGTTAGTTCAAAGTTCTGTACTTTAAGTTAAAATCAAAATTCTTTTCTTCAAGTTAATAACTTAAAGAATGGAAGTTGTAGTTTAAAGTTCTGTACTTTAAGTTAAAATCAAAATTCTTTTCTTCAATTAAATAACTTAAAGAATGGAAGTTATTAGCTTAAAGTTCTGTACTTAAGTTAAAATCAAAATTCTTTTTTTCAAGTTAATAACTTAAAGAATGGAAGTTGTTAGTTCAAAGTTCAGTACTTTAAGTTAAAATCAAAATTCTTTTCTTCAAGTTAATATCTTAAAGAATGGAAGTTGTTAGTTTAAAGTTCTATACTTTAAGTTAAAATCAAAAATCTTTTCTTCAATTAAATAACTTAAAGAATGGAAGTTATTAGCTTAAAGTTCTGTACTTTAAGTTAAAATCAAAATTCTTTTTTTCAAGTTAATAACTTAAAGAATGGAAGTTATTAGCTTAAAGTTCTGTACTTAAGTTAAAATCAAAATTCTTTTTTTCAAGTTAATAACTGAAAGAATGGAAGTTATTAGCTTAAAGTTCTGTACTTTAAGTTAAAATCAAAATTCTTTTTTTTAAGTTAATAACTTAAAGAATGGAAGTTGTTAGTTTAAAGTTCTGTACTTTAAGTTAAAATCAAAATTTTTTTCTTCAAGTAAGTAACTGAAAGAATGGAAGTTATTAGCTTAAAGTTCTGTACTTTAAGTTAAAATCAAAATTTTTTTCTTCAAGTAAATAACTTAAAGAAAGGAAGTTATTAATTAAAAGTTCTGTACTTTAAGTTAAAATCAAAATTCTTTTATTCTAGTTAATAACTTAAAGAATGGAAGTTATTAGTTTAAAGTTCTGTACTTTAAGTTAAAATCAAAATTCTTTTTTTCAAGTTAATAACTTAAAGAATGGAAGTTGTTAGTTTAAAGTTCTGTACTTTAAGTTAAAATCAAAATTTTTTTCTTCAAGTAAATAACTTAAAGAATTGAAGTAATTAGTTTAAAGTTCTGTACTTTAAGTTAAAATCAAAATTCTTTTTTTCAAGTTAATAACTTAAAGAATGGAAGTTGTTAGTTTAAAGTGTTGTACTTTAAGTTAAAATCAAAATTCTTTTTTTCAAGTAAATAACTTAAAGAAAGGAAGTTTTTAATTTAAAGTTCTGTACTTTAAGTTAAAATCAAAATTCTTTTTTTCAAGTTAATAACTTAAAGAATGGAAGTTGTTAGTTTAAAGTTCTGTACTTTAAGTTAAAATCAAAATTTTTTTCTTCAAGTAAATAACTTAAAGAATTGAAGTAATTAGTTTAAAGTTCTGTACTTTAAGTTAAAATCAAAATTCTTTTTTTCAAGTTAATAACTTAAAGAATGGAAGTTGTTAGTTTAAAGTGCTGTACTTTAAGTTAAAATCAAAATTCTTTTATTCAAGTTAACTTAAAGAATGGAAGTTGTTAGTTTAAAGTTCTGTACTTTAAGTTAAAATCAAAATTCTTTTCTTCAAGTAATTAACTTAAACAATGGAAGTAACAATTTTAAAGTTCTGTACTTTAAGTTAAAATCAAAATTATTTTATTCAAGTTAATAACTTAAAGAATGGAAGTTGTTAGTTTAAAGTTTTGTACTTTATGTTAAAATCAAAATTCTTTTCTTCAAGTAATTAACTTAAAGAATGGAAGTTACAATTTTAAAGTTCTGTACTTTAAGTTAAAATCAAAATCCTTTTCTTCAAGTAAATAACTTAAAGAATGGAAGTTATTAGTTTAAAGTTCTGTACTTTAAGTTAAAATCAAAATTCTTTTCTTCTAGTTAATCACTTAAAGAATGGAAGTTATTAGTTTAAAGTTCTGTACTTTAAGTTAAAATCAAAATTCTTTTTTTCAAGTTAATAACTTAAAGAAAGGAAGTTATTAATTTAAAGTTCTGTACTTTAAGTTAAAATCAAAATTCTTTTCTTCAAGTTAATAACTTAAAGAATGGAAGTTGTTAGTTCAAAGTTCTGTACTTTAAGTTAAAATCAAAATTCTTTTCTTCAATTAAATAACTTAAAGAATGGAAGTTATTAGCTTAAAGTTCTGTACTTTAAGTTAAAATCAAAATTCTTTTTTTCAAGTTAATAACTTAAAGAATGGAAGTTGTTAGTTTAAAGTTCTCTACTTTAAGTTAAAATCAAAATTCTTTTCTTCAAGCAAATAACTTAAAGAAAGGAAGTTATTAATTTAAAGTTCTGTACTTTAAGTTAAAATCAAAATTCTTTTCTTCTAGTTAATAACTTAAAGAATGGAAGTTATTAGTTTAAAGTTCTGTACTTTAAGTTAAAATCAAAATTCTTTTTTTCAAGTTAATAACTTAAAGAAAGGAAGTTATTAATTTAAAGTTCTGTACTTTAAGTGAAAATCAAAATTCTTTTCGTCAAGTAAATAACTTAATGAATGGAAGCACTTAGTTTAAAGTTCTGTACTTTAAGTTAAAATCAAATTTCTTTTCTTCAAATTAATAAATTAAAGAATGGAAGTTGTTAGTTTAAAGTTCTGTACTTTAAGTTAAAATCAAAATTCTTTTCTTCAAGTTAATAAATTAAAGAATGGAAGTTGTTAGTTTAAAGTTCTGTACTTTAAGTTAAAATCAAAATTCTTTTCTTCAAGTTAATAACTTAAAGAATGGAAGTTGTTAGTTTAAAGTTCTGTACTTTAAGTTAAAATCAAAATTCTTTTTTTCTAGTTAATAACTTAAAGAATGGAAGTTATTAGTTTAAAGTTCTGTACTTTAAGTTAAAATCAAAATTTTTTTCTTCAAGTAAATAACTTAAAGAATGGAAGTAATTAGTTTAAAGTTCTGTACTTTAAGTTAAAATCAAAATTCTTTTTTTCAAGTTAATAACTTAAAGAATGGAAGTTGTTAGTTTAAAGTGCTGTACTTTAAGTTAAAATCAAAATTCTTTTTTTCAAGTAAATAACTTAAAGAAAGGAAGTTATTAATTTAAAGTTCTGTACTTTAAGTTAAAATCAAAATTCTTTTATTCAAGTTAATAACTTAAAGAATGTAAGTTGTTAGTTTAAAGTTCTGTACTTTAAGTTAAAATCAAAATTCTTTTCTTCAAGTAATTAACTTAAAGAATGGAAGTTACAATTTTAAAGTTCTGTACTTTAAGTTAAAATCAAAATCCTTTTCTTCAAGTAAATAACTTAAAGAAAGGAAGTTATTAATTTAAAGTTCTGTACTTTAAGTTAAAATCAAAATTCTTTTATTCAAGTTAATAACTTAAAGAATGGAAGTTGCTAGTTTAAAGTTTTGTACTTTAAGTTAATATCAAAATTCTTTTCTTCAAGTAATTAACTTAAAGAATGGAAGTTACAATTTTAAAGTTCTGTACTTTAAGTTACAATCAAAATCCTTTTCTTCAAGTAAATAACTTAAAGAATGGAATTTATTAGTTTAAAGTTCTGTACTTTAAGCTAAAATCAAAATTCTTTTCGTCAAGTAAATAACATAATGAATGGAAGTAATTAGTTTAAAGTTCTGTACTTTAAGTTAAAATAAAATTCTTTTCTTCAAGCTAATAACTAAAAGAATGGAAGTTGTTAGTTTAAAGTTCTGTACTTTAAGTTAAAATCAAAATTCTTTTCTTCAAGTTATTAACTTAAAGAATGGAAGTTGTTAGTTCAAAGTTCTGTACTTTAAGTTAAAATCAAAATTCTTTTCTTCAAGTTAATAACTTAAAGAATGGAAGTTGTTAGTTCAAAGTTCTGTACTTTAAGTTAAAATCAAAATTCTTTTCTTCAAGTTAATAACTTAAAGAATGGAAGTTGTAGTTTAAAGTTCTGTACTTTAAGTTAAAATCAAAATTCTTTTCTTCAATTAAATAACTTAAAGAATGGAAGTTATTAGCTTAAAGTTCTGTACTTAAGTTAAAATCAAAATTCTTTTTTTCAAGTTAATAACTTAAAGAATGGAAGTTGTTAGTTCAAAGTTCAGTACTTTAAGTTAAAATCAAAATTCTTTTCTTCAAGTTAATAACTTAAAGAATGGAAGTTGTTAGTTCAAAGTTCTGTACTTTAAGTTAAAATCAAAATTCTTTTCTTCAAGTTAATATCTTAAAGAATGGAAGTTGTTAGTTTAAAGTTCTGTACTTTAAGTTAAAAACAAAAATCTTTTCTTCAATTAAATAACTTAAAGAATGGAAGTTATTAGCTTAAAGTTCTGTACTTTAAGTTAAAATCAAAATTCTTTTTTTCAAGTTAATAACTTAAAGAATGGAAGTTGTTAGTTTAAAGTTCTGTACTTTAAGTTAAAATCAAAATTTTTTTCTTCAAGTAAATAACTTAAAGAATGGAAGTTATTAGCTTAAAGTTCTGTACTTTAAGTTAAAATCAAAATTCTTTTTTTCAAGTTAATAACTTAAAGATTGGAAGTTGTTAGTTTAAAGTTCTGTACTTTAAGTTAAAATCAAAAATTTTTTCTTCAAGTAAATAACTTAAAGAATGGAAGTAATTAGTTTAAAGTTCTGTACTTTAAGTTAAAATCAAAATTTTTTTCTTCACGTAAATACCTTAAAGAAAGGAAGTTATTAATTTAAAGTTCTGTACTTTAAGTTAAAATCAAAATTCTTTTATTCTAGTTAATAACTTAAAGAATGGAAGTTATTAGTTTAAAGTTCTGTACTTTAAGTTAAAATCAAAATTCTTTTTTTCAAGTTAATAACTTAAAGAATGGAAGTTGTTAGTTTAAAGTTCTGTACTTTAAGTTAAAATCAAAATTTTTTTCTTCAAGTAAATAACTTAAAGAATTGAAGTAATTAGTTTAAAGTTCTGTACTTTAAGTTAAAATCAAAATTCTTTTTTTCAAGTTAATAACTTAAAGAATGGAAGTTGTTAGTTTAAAGTGTTGTACTTTAAGTTAAAATCAAAATTCTTTTTTTCAAGTAAATAACTTAAAGAAAGGAAGTTGTTAGTTTAAAGTTCTGTACTTTAAGTTAAAATCAAAATTTTTTTCTTCAAGTAAATAACTTAAAGAATTGAAGTAATTAGTTTAAAGTTCTGTACTTTAAGTTAAAATCAAAATTCTTTTTTTCAAGTTAATAACTTAAAGAATGGAAGTTGTTAGTTTAAAGTGCTGTACTTTAAGTTAAAATCAAAATTCTTTTATTCAAGTTAACTTAAAGAATGGAAGTTGTTAGTTTAAAGTTCTGTACTTTAAGTTAAAATCAAAATTCTTTTCTTCAAGTAATTAACTTAAACAATGGAAGTAACAATTTTAAAGTTCTGTACTTTAAGTTAAAATCAAAATTATTTTATTCAAGTTAATAACTTAAAGAATGGAAGTTGTTAGTTTAAAGTTTTGTACTTTATGTTAAAATCAAAATTCTTTTATTCAAGTTAATAACTTAAAGAATGGAAGTTATTAGTTTAAAGTTCTGTACTTTAAGTTAAAATCAAAATTCTTTTCTTCAAGTTAATAACTTAAAGAATGGAAGTTGTTAGTTCAAAGTTCTGTACTTTAAGTTAAAATCAAAATTCTTTTATTCAAGTTAACTTAAAGAATGGAAGTTGTTAGTTTAAAGTTCTGTACTTTAAGTTAAAATCAAAATTCTTTTCTTCAAGTAATTAACTTAAACAATGGAAGTAACAATTTTAAAGTTCTGTACTTTAAGTTAAAATCAAAATTATTTTATTCAAGTTAATAACTTAAAGAATGGAAGTTATTAGTTTAAAGTTCTGTACTTTAAGTTAAAATCAAAATTCTTTTTTTCAAGTTAATAACTTAAAGAAAGGAAGTTATTAATTTAAAGTTCTGTACTTTAAGTTAAAATCAAAATTCTTTTCTTCAAGTTAATAACTTAAAGAATGGAAGTTGTTAGTTCAAAGTTCTGTACTTTAAGTTAAAATCAAAATTCTTTTCTTCAATTAAATAACTTAAAGAATGGAAGTTATTAGCTTAAAGTTCTGTACTTTAAGTTAAAATCAAAATTCTTTTTTTCAAGTTAATAACTTAAAGAATGGAAGTTGTTAGTTTAAAGTTCTCTACTTTAAGTTAAAATCAAAATTCTTTTCTTCAAGCAAATAACTTAAAGAAAGGAAGTTATTAATTTAAAGTTCTGTACTTTAAGTTAAAATCAAAATTCTTTTCTTCTAGTTAATAACTTAAAGAATGGAAGTTATTAGTTTAAAGTTCTGTACTTTAAGTTAAAATCAAAATTCTTTTTTTCAAGTTAATAACTTAAAGAAAGGAAGTTATTAATTTAAAGTTCTGTACTTTAAGTGAAAATCAAAATTCTTTTCGTCAAGTAAATAACTTAATGAATGGAAGCACTTAGTTTAAAGTTCTGTACTTTAAGTTAAAATCAAATTTCTTTTCTTCAAATTAATAAATTAAAGAATGGAAGTTGTTAGTTTAAAGTTCTGTACTTTAAGTTAAAATCAAAATTCTTTTCTTCAAGTTAATAAATTAAAGAATGGAAGTTGTTAGTTTAAAGTTCTGTACTTTAAGTTAAAATCAAAATTCTTTTCTTCAAGTTAATAACTTAAAGAATGGAAGTTGTTAGTTTAAAGTTCTGTACTTTAAGTTAAAATCAAAATTCTTTTTTTCTAGTTAATAACTTAAAGAATGGAAGTTATTAGTTTAAAGTTCTGTACTTTAAGTTAAAATCAAAATTTTTTTCTTCAAGTAAATAACTTAAAGAATGGAAGTAATTAGTTTAAAGTTCTGTACTTTAAGTTAAAATCAAAATTCTTTTTTTCAAGTTAATAACTTAAAGAATGGAAGTTGTTAGTTTAAAGTGCTGTACTTTAAGTTAAAATCAAAATTCTTTTTTTCAAGTAAATAACTTAAAGAAAGGAAGTTATTAATTTAAAGTTCTGTACTTTAAGTTAAAATCAAAATTCTTTTATTCAAGTTAATAACTTAAAGAATGTAAGTTGTTAGTTTAAAGTTCTGTACTTTAAGTTAAAATCAAAATTCTTTTCTTCAAGTAATTAACTTAAAGAATGGAAGTTACAATTTTAAAGTTCTGTACTTTAAGTTAAAATCAAAATCCTTTTCTTCAAGTAAATAACTTAAAGAAAGGAAGTTATTAATTTAAAGTTCTGTACTTTAAGTTAAAATCAAAATTCTTTTATTCAAGTTAATAACTTAAAGAATGGAAGTTGCTAGTTTAAAGTTTTGTACTTTAAGTTAATATCAAAATTCTTTTCTTCAAGTAATTAACTTAAAGAATGGAAGTTACAATTTTAAAGTTCTGTACTTTAAGTTACAATCAAAATCCTTTTCTTCAAGTAAATAACTTAAAGAATGGAATTTATTAGTTTAAAGTTCTGTACTTTAAGCTAAAATCAAAATTCTTTTCGTCAAGTAAATAACATAATGAATGGAAGTAATTAGTTTAAAGTTCTGTACTTTAAGTTAAAATAAAATTCTTTTCTTCAAGCTAATAACTAAAAGAATGGAAGTTGTTAGTTTAAAGTTCTGTACTTTAAGTTAAAATCAAAATTCTTTTCTTCAAGTTATTAACTTAAAGAATGGAAGTTGTTAGTTCAAAGTTCTGTACTTTAAGTTAAAATCAAAATTCTTTTCTTCAAGTTAATAACTTAAAGAATGGAAGTTGTTAGTTCAAAGTTCTGTACTTTAAGTTAAAATCAAAATTCTTTTCTTCAAGTTAATAACTTAAAGAATGGAAGTTGTAGTTTAAAGTTCTGTACTTTAAGTTAAAATCAAAATTCTTTTCTTCAATTAAATAACTTAAAGAATGGAAGTTATTAGCTTAAAGTTCTGTACTTAAGTTAAAATCAAAATTCTTTTTTTCAAGTTAATAACTTAAAGAATGGAAGTTGTTAGTTCAAAGTTCAGTACTTTAAGTTAAAATCAAAATTCTTTTCTTCAAGTTAATAACTTAAAGAATGGAAGTTGTTAGTTCAAAGTTCTGTACTTTAAGTTAAAATCAAAATTCTTTTCTTCAAGTTAATATCTTAAAGAATGGAAGTTGTTAGTTTAAAGTTCTGTACTTTAAGTTAAAAACAAAAATCTTTTCTTCAATTAAATAACTTAAAGAATGGAAGTTATTAGCTTAAAGTTCTGTACTTTAAGTTAAAATCAAAATTCTTTTTTTCAAGTTAATAACTTAAAGAATGGAAGTTGTTAGTTTAAAGTTCTGTACTTTAAGTTAAAATCAAAATTTTTTTCTTCAAGTAAATAACTTAAAGAATGGAAGTTATTAGCTTAAAGTTCTGTACTTTAAGTTAAAATCAAAATTCTTTTTTTCAAGTTAATAACTTAAAGATTGGAAGTTGTTAGTTTAAAGTTCTGTACTTTAAGTTAAAATCAAAAATTTTTTCTTCAAGTAAATAACTTAAAGAATGGAAGTAATTAGTTTAAAGTTCTGTACTTTAAGTTAAAATCAAAATTTTTTTCTTCACGTAAATAACTTAAAGAAAGGAAGTTATTAATTTAAAGTTCTGTACTTTAAGTTAAAATCAAAATTCTTTTATTCTAGTTAATAACTTAAAGAATGGAAGTTATTAGTTTAAAGTTCTGTACTTTAAGTTAAAATCAAAATTCTTTTTTTCAAGTTAATAACTTAAAGAATGGAAGTTGTTAGTTTAAAGTTCTGTACTTTAAGTTAAAATCAAAATTTTTTTCTTCAAGTAAATAACTTAAAGAATTGAAGTAATTAGTTTAAAGTTCTGTACTTTAAGTTAAAATCAAAATTCTTTTTTTCAAGTTAATAACTTAAAGAATGGAAGTTGTTAGTTTAAAGTGTTGTACTTTAAGTTAAAATCAAAATTCTTTTTTTCAAGTAAATAACTTAAAGAAAGGAAGTTATTAATTTAAAGTTCTGTACTTTAAGTTAAAATCAAAATTCTTTTTTTCAAGTTAATAACTTAAAGAATGGAAGTTGTTAGTTTAAAGTTCTGTACTTTAAGTTAAAATCAAAATTCTTTTTTTCAAGTTAATAACTTAAAGATTGGAAGTTGTTAGTTTAAAGTTCTGTACTTTAAGTTAAAATCAAAAATTTTTTCTTCAAGTAAATAACTTAAAGAATGGAAGTAATTAGTTTAAAGTTCTGTACTTTAAGTTAAAATCAAAATTTTTTTCTTCACGTAAATAACTTAAAGAAAGGAAGTTATTAATTTAAAGTTCTGTACTTTAAGTTAAAATCAAAATTCTTTTATTCTAGTTAATAACTTAAAGAATGGAAGTTATTAGTTTAAAGTTCTGTACTTTAAGTTAAAATCAAAATTCTTTTTTTCAAGTTAATAACTTAAAGAATGGAAGTTGTTAGTTTAAAGTTCTGTACTTTAAGTTAAAATCAAAATTTTTTTCTTCAAGTAAATAACTTAAAGAATTGAAGTAATTAGTTTAAAGTTCTGTACTTTAAGTTAAAATCAAAATTCTTTTTTTCAAGTTAATAACTTAAAGAATGGAAGTTGTTAGTTTAAAGTGTTTTACTTTAAGTTAAAATCAAAATTCTTTTTTTCAAGTAAATAACTTAAAGAAAGGAAGTTATTAATTTAAAGTTCTGTACTTTAAGTTAAAATCAAAATTCTTTTTTTCAAGTTAATAACTTAAAGAATGGAAGTTGTTAGTTTAAAGTTCTGTACTTTAAGTTAAAATCAAAATTCTTTTTTTCAAGTTTATAACTTAAAGATTGGAAGTTGTTAGTTTAAAGTTCTGTACTTTAAGTTAAAATCAAAAATTTTTTCTTCAAGTAAATAACTTAAAGAATGGAAGTAATTAGTTTAAAGTTCTGTACTTTAAGTTAAAATCAAAATTTTTTTCTTCACGTAAATAACTTAAAGAAAGGAAGTTATTAATTTAAAGTTCTGTACTTTAAGTTAAAATCAAAATTCTTTTATTCTAGTTAATAACTTAAAGAATGGAAGTTATTAGTTTAAAGTTCTGTACTTTAAGTTAAAATCAAAATTCTTTTTTTCAAGTTAATAACTTAAAGAATGGAAGTTGTTAGTTTAAAGTTCTGTACTTTAAGTTAAAATCAAAATTTTTTTCTTCAAGTAAATAACTTAAAGAATTGAAGTAATTAGTTTAAAGTTCTGTACTTTAAGTTAAAATCAAAATTCTTTTTTTCAAGTTAATAACTTAAAGAATGGAAGTTGTTAGTTTAAAGTGTTGTACTTTAAGTTAAAATCAAAATTCTTTTTTTCAAGTAAATAACTTAAAGAAAGGAAGTTATTAATTTAAAGTTCTGTACTTTAAGTTAAAATCAAAATTCTTTTTTTCAAGTTAATAACTTAAAGAATGGAAGTTGTTAGTTTAAAGTTCTGTACTTTAAGTTAAAATCAAAATTTTTTTCTTCAAGTAAATAACTTAAAGAATTGAAGTATTTAGTTTAAAGTTCTGTACTTTAAGTTAAAATCAAAATTCTTTTTTTCAAGTTAATAACTTAAAGAATGGAAGTTGTTAGTTTAAAGTGCTCTACTTTAAGTTAAAATCAAAATTCTTTTTTTCAAGTAAATAACTTAAAGAAAGGAAGTTATTAATTTAAAGTTCTGTACTTTAAGTTAAAATCAAAATTCTTTTATTCAAGTTAATAACTTAAAGAATGGAAGTTGTTAGTTTAAAGTTCTGTACTTTAAGTTAAAATCAAAATTCTTTTCTTCAAGTAATTAACTTAAAGAATGGAAGTTACAATTTTAAAGTTCTGTACTTTAAGTTAAAATCAAAATTCTTTTATTCAAGTTAATAACTTAAAGAATGGAAGTTGTTAGTTTAAAGTTTTGTACTTTATGTTAAAATCAAAATTCTTTTTTTCAAGTAATTAACTTAAAGAATGGAAGTTACAATTTTAAGGTTCTGTACTTTAAGTTAAAATCAAAATCCTTTTCTTCAAGTAAATAACTTAAAGAATGGAAGTTATTAGTTTAAAGTTCTGTACTTTAAGCTAAAATCAAAATTCTTTTCGTCAAGTAAATAACATAATAAATGGAAGTAATTAGTTTAAAGTTCTGTAATTTAAGTTAAAATCAAAATTCTTTTTTTCAAGTTAATAACTTAAAGAATGGAAGTTGTTAGTTTAAAGTTCTGTACTTTAAGTTAAAATCAAAAATTTTTTCTTCAAGTAAATAACTTAAAGAATGGAAGTAATTAGTTTAAAGTTCTGTACTTTAAGTTAAAATCAAAATTTTTTTCTTCAAGTAAATAACTTAAAGAAAGGAAGTTATTAATTTAAAGTTCTGTACTTTAAGTTAAAATCAAAATTCTTTTATTCTAGGTAATAACTTAAAGAATGGAAGTTATTAGTTTAAAGTTCTGTACTTTAAGTTAAAATCAAAATTCTTTTTTTCAAGTTAATAACTTAAAGAATGGAAGTTGTTAGTTTAAAGTTCTGTACTTTAAGTTAAAATCAAAATTTTTTTCTTCAAGTAAATAACTTAAAGAATTGAAGTAATTAGTTTAAAGTTCTGTACTTTAAGTTAAAATCAAAATTCTTTTTTTAAAGTTAATAACTTAAAGAATGGAAGTTGTTAGTTTAAAGTATTGTACTTTAAGTTAAAATCAAAATTCTTTTCTTCAAGTAAATAACTTAAAGAATGGAAGTTATTAGTTTAAAGTTCTGTACTTTAAGCTAAAATCAAAATTCTTTTCGTCAAGTAAATAACATAATGAATGGAAGTAATTAGTTTAAAGTTCTGTAATTTAAGTTAAAATCAAAATTCTTTTTTTCAAGTTAATAACTTAAAGAATGGAAGTTGTTAGTTTAAAGTTCTGTACTTTAAGTTAAAATCAAAATTTTTTTCTTCAAGTAAATAACTTAAAGAATGGAAGTAATTAGTTTAAAGTTCTGTACTTTAAGTTAAAATCAAAATTTTTTTCTTCAAGTAAATAACTTAAAGAAAGGAAGTTATTAATTTAAAGTTCTGTACTTTAAGTTAAAATCAAAATTCTTTTATTCTAGTTAATAACTTAAAGAATGGAAGTTATTAGTTTAAAGTTCTGTACTTTAAGTTAAAATCAAAATTCTTTTTTTCAAGTTAATAACTTAAAGAATGGAAGTTGTTAGTTTAAAGTTCTGTACTTTAAGTTAAAATCAAAATTTTTTTCTTCAAGTAAATAACTTAAAGAATTGAAGTAATTAGTTTAAAGTTCTGTACTTTAAGTTAAAATCAAAATTCTTTTTTTAAAGTTAATAACTTAAAGAATGGAAGTTGTTAGTTTAAAGTGTTGTACTTTAAGTTAAAATCAAAATTCTTTTCTTCTAGTTAATAACTTAAAGAATGGAAGTTATTAGTTTAAAGTTCTGTACTTTAAGTTAAAATCAAAATTCTTTTTTTCAAGTTAATAACTTAAAGAATGGAAGTTGTTAGTTTACAGTTCTGTACTTTAAGTTAAAATCAAAATTCTGTTCTTCAAGGAAATAACTTAAAGAAAGGAAGTTATTAATTTAAAGTTCTGTACTTTAAGTTAAAATCAAAATTCTTTTATTCTAGTTAATAACTTAAAGAATGGAAGTTATTAGTTTAAAGTTGTGTACTTTAAGTTAAAATCAAAATTCTTTTCTTCAAGTTAATAAATTAAAGAATGGAAGTTGTTAGTTTAAAGTTCTGTACTTTAAGTTAAAATCAAAATTCTTTTCTTCAAGTTAATAACTTAAAGAATGGAAGTTGTTAGTTCAAAGTTCTGTACTTTAAGTTAAAATCAAAATTCTTTTCTTCAAGTTAATAACTTAAAGAATGGAAGTTCTTAGTTCAAAGTTCTGTACTTTAAGTTAAAATCAAAATTCTTTTCTTCAATTAAATAACTTAAAGAATGGAAGTTTTTAGTTTAAAGTTCTGTACTTTAAGTTAAAATCAAAATTCTTTTCTTCAAGTAAATAACTTAAAGAAAGGAAGTTATTAATTTAAAGTTCTGTACTTTAAGTTAAAATCAAAATTCTTTTCTTCTAGTTAATAACTTAAAGAATGGAAGTTGTTAGTTCAAAGTTCTGTACTTTAAGTTAAAATCAAAATTCTGTTCTTCAAGTAAATAACTTAAAGAAAGGAAGTTATTAATTTAAAGTTCTGTACTTTAAGTTAAAATCAAAATTCTTTTCTTCTAGTTAATAACTTAAAGAATAGAAGTTATTAGTTTAAAGTTCTGTACTTTAAGTTAAAATCAAAATTCTTTTTTTCAAGTTAATAACTTAAAGAATGGAAGTTGTTAGTTTAAAGTTCTGTACTTTAAGTTAAAATCAAAATTCTTTTCTTCTAGTTAATACCTTAAAGTATGGAAGTTTTTAGTTTAAAGTTCTGTACTTTAAGTTAAAATCAAAATTCTTTTCTTCAAGTAAATAACTTAAAGAAAGGAAGTTATTAATTTAAAGTTCTGTACTTTAAGTTAAAATCAAAATTCTTTTCTTCAAGTTAATAACTTAAAGAATGGAAGTTGTTAGTTCAAAGTTCTGTACTTTAAGTTAAAATCAAAATTCTTTTCTTCAAGTAAATAACTTAAAGAAAGGAAGTTATTAATTTAAAGTTCTGTACTTTAAGTTAAAATCAAAATTCTTTTCTTCTAGTTAATAACTTAAAGAATAGAAGTTATTAGTTTAAAGTTCTGCACTTTAAGTTAAAATCAAAATTCTTTTTTTCAAGTTAATAACTTAAAGAATGGAAGTTGTTAGTTTAAAGTTCTGTACTTTAAGTTAAAATCAAAATTCTTTTCTTCTAGTTAATACCTTAAAGTATGGAAGTTATTAGTTTAAAGTTCTGTAATTTAAGTTAAAATCAAAATTCTTTTATTCTAGTTAATAACTTAAAGAATGGAAGTTATTAGTTTAAAGTTGTGTACTTTAAGTTAAAATCAAAATTCTTTTCTTCAAGTTAATAAATTAAAGAATGGAAGTTGTTAGTTTAAAGTTCTGTACTTTAAGTTAAAATCAAAATTCTTTTCTTCAAGTTAATAACTTAAAGAATGGAAGTTGTTAGTTCAAAGTTCTGTACTTTAAGTTAAAATCAAAATTCTTTTCTTCAAGTTAATAACTTAAAGAATGGAAGTTCTTAGTTCAAAGTTCTGTACTTTAAGTTAAAATCAAAATTCTTTTCTTCAATTAAATAACTTAAAGAATGGAAGTTTTTAGTTTAAAGTTCTGTACTTTAAGTTAAAATCAAAATTCTTTTCTTCAAGTAAATAACTTAAAGAAAGGAAGTTATTAATTTAAAGTTCTGTACTTTAAGTTAAAATCAAAATTCTTTTCTTCAAGTTAATAACTTAAAGAATGGAAGTTGTTAGTTCAAAGTTCTGTACTTTAAGTTAAAATCAAAATTCTTTTCTTCAAGTAAATAACTTAAAGAAAGGAAGTTATTAATTTAAAGTTCTGTACTTTAAGTTAAAATCAAAATTCTTTTCTTCTAGTTAATAACTTAAAGAATAGAAGTTATTAGTTTAAAGTTCTGTACTTTAAGTTAAAATCAAAATTCTTTTTTTCAAGTTAATAACTTAAAGAATGGAAGTTGTTAGTTTAAAGTTCTGTACTTTAAGTTAAAATCAAAATTCTTTTCTTCTAGTTAATACCTTAAAGTATGGAAGTTTTTAGTTTAAAGTTCTGTACTTTAAGTTAAAATCAAAATTCTTTTCTTCAAGTAAATAACTTAAAGAAAGGAAGTTATTAATTTAAAGTTCTGTACTTTAAGTTAAAATCAAAATTCTTTTCTTCAAGTTAATAACTTAAAGAATGGAAGTTGTTAGTTCAAAGTTCTGTACTTTAAGTTAAAATCAAAATTCTTTTCTTCAAGTAAATAACTTAAAGAAAGGAAGTTATTAATTTAAAGTTCTGTACTTTAAGTTAAAATCAAAATTCTTTTCTTCTAGTTAATAACTTAAAGAATAGAAGTTATTAGTTTAAAGTTCTGTACTTTAAGTTAAAATCAAAATTCTTTTTTTCAAGTTAATAACTTAAAGAATGGAAGTTGTTAGTTTAAAGTTCTGTACTTTAAGTTAAAATCAAAATTCTTTTCTTCTAGTTAATACCTTAAAGTATGGAAGTTATTAGTTTAAAGTTCTGTAATTTAAGTTAAAATCAAAATTCTTTTTTTCAAGTTAATAACTTAAAGAATGGAAGTTGTTAGTTTAAAGTTCTGTACTTTAAGTTAAAATCAAAAATTTTTTCTTCAAGTAAATAACTTAAAGAATGGAAGTAATTAGTTTAAAGTTCTGTACTTTAAGTTAAAATCAAAATTTTTTTCTTCAAGTAAATAACTTAAAGAAAGGAAGTTATTAATTTAAAGTTCTGTACTTTAAGTTAAAATCAAAATTCTTTTATTCTAGTTAATAACTTAAAGAATGGAAATTATTAGTTTAAAGTTCTGTACTTTAAGTTAAAATCAAAATTCTTTTTTTCAAGTTAATAACTTAAAGAATGGAAGTTGTTAGTTTAAAGTTCTGTACTTTAAGTTAAAATCAAAATTTTTTTCTTCAAGTAAATAACTTAAAGAATTGAAGTAATTAGTTTAAAGTTCTGTACTTTAAGTTAAAATCAAAATTCTTTTTTTAAAGTTAATAACTTAAAGAATGGAAGTTGTTAGTTTAAAGTATTGTACTTTAAGTTAAAATCAAAATTCTTTTCTTCAAGTAAATAACTTAAAGAATGGAAGTTATTAGTTTAAAGTTCTGTACTTTAAGCTAAAATCAAAATTCTTTTCGTCAAGTAAATAACATAATGAATGGAAGTAATTAGTTTAAAGTTCTGTAATTTAAGTTAAAATCAAAATTCTTTTTTTCAAGTTAATAACTTAAAGAATGGAAGTTGTTAGTTTAAAGTTCTGTACTTTAAGTTAAAATCAAAATTTTTTTCTTCAAGTAAATAACTTAAAGAATGGAAGTAATTAGTTTAAAGTTCTGTACTTTAAGTTAAAATCAAAATTTTTTTCTTCAAGTAAATAACTTAAAGAAAGGAAGTTATTAATTTAAAGTTCTGTACTTTAAGTTAAAATCAAAATTCTTTTATTCTAGTTAATAACTTAGAGAATGGAAGTTATTAGTTTAAAGTTCTGTACTTTAAGTTAAAATCAAAATTCTTTTTTTCAAGTTAATAACTTAAAGAATGGAAGTTGTTAGTTTAAAGTTCTGTACTTTAAGTTAAAATCAAAATTTTTTTCTTCAAGTAAATAACTTAAAGAATTGAAGTAATTAGTTTAAAGTTCTGTACTTTAAGTTAAAATCAAAATTCTTTTTTTAAAGTTAATAACTTAAAGAATGGAAGTTGTTAGTTTAAAGTGTTGTACTTTAAGTTAAAATCAAAATTCTTTTCTTCTAGTTAATAACTTAAAGAATGGAAGTTATTAGTTTAAAGTTCTGTACTTTAAGTTAAAATCAAAATTCTTTTTTTCAAGTTAATAACTTAAAGAATGGAAGTTGTTAGTTTACAGTTCTGTACTTTAAGTTAAAATCAAAATTCTGTTCTTCAAGGAAATAACTTAAAGAAAGGAAGTTATTAATTTAAAGTTCTGTACTTTAAGTTAAAATCAAAATTCTTTTATTCTAGTTAATAACTTAAAGAATGGAAGTTATTAGTTTAAAGTTCTGTACTTTAAGTTAAAATCAAAATTCTTTTCTTCAAGTTAATAAATTAAAGAATGGAAGTTGTTAGTTTAAAGTTCTGTACTTTAAGTTAAAATCAAAATTCTTTTCTTCAAGTTAATAACTTAAAGAATGGAAGTTGTTAGTTCAAAGTTCTGTACTTTAAGTTAAAATCAAAATTCTTTTCTTCAAGTTAATAACTTAAAGAATGGAAGTTCTTAGTTCAAAGTTCTGTACTTTAAGTTAAAATCAAAATTCTTTTCTTCAATTAAATAACTTAAAGAATGGAAGTTTTTAGTTTAAAGTTCTGTACTTTAAGTTAAAATCAAAATTCTTTTCTTCAAGTAAATAACTTAAAGAAAGGAAGTTATTAATTTAAAGTTCTGTACTTTAAGTTAAAATCAAAATTCTTTTCTTCAAGTTAATAACTTAAAGAATGGAAGTTGTTAGTTCAAAGTTCTGTACTTTAAGTTAAAATCAAAATTCTTTTCTTCAAGTAAATAACTTAAAGAAAGGAAGTTATTAATTTAAAGTTCTGTACTTTAAGTTAAAATCAAAATTCTTTTCTTCTAGTTAATAACTTAAAGAATAGAAGTTATTAGTTTAAAGTTCTGTACTTTAAGTTAAAATCAAAATTCTTTTTTTCAAGTTAATAACTTAAAGAATGGAAGTTGTTAGTTTAAAGTTCTGTACTTTAAGTTAAAATCAAAATTCTTTTCTTCTAGTTAATACCTTAAAGTATGGAAGTTATTAGTTTAAAGTTCTGTACTTTAAGTTAAAATCAAAATTCTTTTTTTCAAGTTAATAACTTAAAGAATGGAAGTTGTTAGTTTAAAGTTTTGTACTTTAAGTTAAAATCAAAATTCTGTTCTTCAAGTAAATAAGTTAAAGAGAGGAAGTTATTAATTTAAAGTTCTGTACTTTAATTTAAAATCAAAATTCTTTTCTTCAAGTTAATAACTTAAAGAATGGAAGTTGTTAGTTCAAAGTTCTGTACTTTAAGTTAAAATCAAAATTATTTTCTTCAAGTTAATAACTTAATGAATGGAAGTAATTAGTTTAAAGTTCTGTACTTTAAGTTAAAATCAAAATTCTTTTCTTCAAGTTAATAAATTAAAGAATGGAAGTTGTTAGTTTAAAGTTCTGTACTTTAAGTTAAAATCAAAATTCTTTTCTTCAAGTTAATAACTTAAAGAATGGAAGTTGTTAGTTCAAAGTTCTGTACTTTAAGTTAAAATCAAAATTCTTTTCTTCAAGTTAATAACTTAAAGAATGGAAGTTCTTAGTTCAAAGTTCTGTACTTTAAGTTAAAATCAAAATTCTTTTCTTCAATTAAATAACTTAAAGAATGGAAGTTTTTAGTTTAAAGTTCTGTACTTTAAGTTAAAATCAAAATTCTTTTCTTCAAGTAAATAACTTAAAGAAAGGAAGTTATTAATTTAAAGTTCTGTACTTTAAGTTAAAATCAAAATTCTTTTCTTCTAGTTAATAACTTAAAGAATGGAAGTTATTAGTTTAAAGTTCTGTACTTTAAGTTAAAATCAAAATTCTTTTTTTCAAGTTAATAACTTAAAGAATGGAAGTTGTTAGTTTAAAGTTCTGTACTTTAAGTTAAAATCAAAATTCTGTTCTTAAAGTAAATAACTAAAAGAAAGGAAGTTATTAATTTAAAGTTCTGTACTTTAAGTTAAAATCAAAATTCTTTTCTTCAAGTTAATAACTTAAAGAATGGAAGTTGTTAGTTCAAAGTACTGTACTTTAAGTTAAAATCAAAATTCTTTTCTTCAAGTTAATATCTTAAAGAATGGAAGTTGTTAGTTTAAAGTTCTGTACTTTAAGTTAAAATCAAAAATCTTTTCTTCAATTAAATAACTTAAAGAATGGAAGTTATTAGCTTAAAGTTCTGTACTTTAAGTTAAAATCAAAATTCTTTTTTTCAAGTTAATAACTTAAAGAATGGAAGTTGTTAGTTTAAAGTTCTGTACTTTAAGTTAAAATCAAAATTTTTTTCTTCAAGTAAATAACTTAAAGAAAGGAAGTTATTAATTAAAAGTTCTGTACTTTAAGTTAAAATCAAAATTCTTTTATTCTAGTTAATAACTTAAAGAATGGAAGTTATTAGTTTAAAGTTCTGTACTTTAAGTTAAAATCAAAATTCTTTTTTTCAAGTTAATAACTTAAAGAATGGAAGTTCTTAGTTCAAAGTTCTGTACTTTAAGTTAAAATCAAAATTCTTTTCGTCAAGTAAATAACATAATGAATGGAAGTAATTAGTTTAAAGTTCTGTAATTTAAGTTAAAATCAAAATTCTTTTTTTCAAGTTAATAACTTAAAGAATGGAAGTTGTTAGTTTAAAGTTCTGTACTTTAAGTTAAAATCAAAATTTTTTTCTTCAAGTAAATAACTTAAAGAATGGAAGTAATTAGTTTAAAGTTCTGTACTTTAAGTTAAAATCAAAATTTTTTTCTTCAAGTAAATAACTTAAAGAAAGGAAGTTATTAATTTAAAGTTCTGTACTTTAAGTTAAAATCAAAATTCTTTTATTCTAGTTAATAACTTAGAGAATGGAAGTTATTAGTTTAAAGTTCTGTACTTTAAGTTAAAATCAAAATTCTTTTTTTCAAGTTAATAACTTAAAGAATGGAAGTTGTTAGTTTAAAGTTCTGTACTTTAAGTTAAAATCAAAATTTTTTTCTTCAAGTAAATAACTTAAAGAATTGAAGTAATTAGTTTAAAGTTCTGTACTTTAAGTTAAAATCAAAATTCTTTTTTTAAAGTTAATAACTTAAAGAATGGAAGTTGTTAGTTTAAAGTGTTATACTTTAAGTTAAAATCAAAATTCTTTTCTTCTAGTTAATAACTTAAAGAATGGAAGTTATTAGTTTAAAGTTCTGTACTTTAAGTTAAAATCAAAATTCTTTTTTTCAAGTTAATAACTTAAAGAATGGAAGTTGTTAGTTTACAGTTCTGTACTTTAAGTTAAAATCAAAATTCTGTTCTTCAAGGAAATAACTTAAAGAAAGGAAGTTATTAATTTAAAGTTCTGTACTTTAAGTTAAAATCAAAATTCTTTTATTCTAGTTAATAACTTAAAGAATGGAAGTTATTAGTTTAAAGTTCTGTACTTTAAGTTAAAATCAAAATTCTTTTCTTCAAGTTAATAAATTAAAGAATGGAAGTTGTTAGTTTAAAGTTCTGTACTTTAAGTTAAAATCAAAATTCTTTTCTTCAAGTTAATAACTTAAAGAATGGAAGTTGTTAGTTCAAAGTTCTGTACTTTAAGTTAAAATCAAAATTCTTTTCTTCAAGTTAATAACTTAAAGAATGGAAGTTCTTAGTTCAAAGTTCTGTACTTTAAGTTAAAATCAAAATTCTTTTCTTCAATTAAATAACTTAAAGAATGGAAGTTTTTAGTTTAAAGTTCTGTACTTTAAGTTAAAATCAAAATTCTTTTCTTCAAGTAAATAACTTAAAGAAAGGAAGTTATTAATTTAAAGTTCTGTACTTTAAGTTAAAATCAAAATTCTTTTCTTCAAGTTAATAACTTAAAGAATGGAAGTTGTTAGTTCAAAGTTCTGTACTTTAAGTTAAAATCAAAATTCTTTTCTTCAAGTAAATAACTTAAAGAAAGGAAGTTATTAATTTAAAGTTCTGTACTTTAAGTTAAAATCAAAATTCTTTTCTTCTAGTTAATAACTTAAAGAATAGAAGTTATTAGTTTAAAGTTCTGTACTTTAAGTTAAAATCAAAATTCTTTTTTTCAAGTTAATAACTTAAAGAATGGAAGTTGTTAGTTTAAAGTTCTGTACTTTAAGTTAAAATCAAAATTCTTTTCTTCTAGTTAATACCTTAAAGTATGGAAGTTATTAGTTTAAAGTTCTGTACTTTAAGTTAAAATCAAAATTCTTTTTTTCAAGTTAATAACTTAAAGAATGGAAGTTGTTAGTTTAAAGTTTTGTACTTTAAGTTAAAATCAAAATTCTGTTCTTCAAGTAAATAAGTTAAAGAGAGGAAGTTATTAATTTAAAGTTCTGTACTTTAATTTAAAATCAAAATTCTTTTCTTCAAGTTAATAACTTAAAGAATGGAAGTTGTTAGTTCAAAGTTCTGTACTTTAAGTTAAAATCAAAATTATTTTCTTCAAGTTAATAACTTAATGAATGGAAGTAATTAGTTTAAAGTTCTGTACTTTAAGTTAAAATCAAAATTCTTTTCTTCAAGTTAATAAATTAAAGAATGGAAGTTGTTAGTTTAAAGTTCTGTACTTTAAGTTAAAATCAAAATTCTTTTCTTCAAGTTAATAACTTAAAGAATGGAAGTTGTTAGTTCAAAGTTCTGTACTTTAAGTTAAAATCAAAATTCTTTTCTTCAAGTTAATAACTTAAAGAATGGAAGTTCTTAGTTCAAAGTTCTGTACTTTAAGTTAAAATCAAAATTCTTTTCTTCAATTAAATAACTTAAAGAATGGAAGTTTTTAGTTTAAAGTTCTGTACTTTAAGTTAAAATCAAAATTCTTTTCTTCAAGTAAATAACTTAAAGAAAGGAAGTTATTAATTTAAAGTTCTGTACTTTAAGTTAAAATCAAAATTCTTTTCTTCTAGTTAATAACTTAAAGAATGGAAGTTATTAGTTTAAAGTTCTGTACTTTAAGTTAAAATCAAAATTCTTTTTTTCAAGTTAATAACTTAAAGAATGGAAGTTGTTAGTTTAAAGTTCTGTACTTTAAGTTAAAATCAAAATTCTGTTCTTAAAGTAAATAACTAAAAGAAAGGAAGTTATTAATTTAAAGTTCTGTACTTTAAGTTAAAATCAAAATTCTTTTCTTCAAGTTAATAACTTAAAGAATGGAAGTTGTTAGTTCAAAGTACTGTACTTTAAGTTAAAATCAAAATTCTTTTCTTCAAGTTAATATCTTAAAGAATGGAAGTTGTTAGTTTAAAGTTCTGTACTTTAAGTTAAAATCAAAAATCTTTTCTTCAATTAAATAACTTAAAGAATGGAAGTTATTAGCTTAAAGTTCTGTACTTTAAGTTAAAATCAAAATTCTTTTTTTCAAGTTAATAACTTAAAGAATGGAAGTTGTTAGTTTAAAGTTCTGTACTTTAAGTTAAAATCAAAATTTTTTTCTTCAAGTAAGTAACTGAAAGAATGGAAGTTATTAGCTTAAAGTTCTGTACTTTAAGTTAAAATCAAAATTCTTTTTTTCAAGTTAATAACTTAAAGAATGGAAGTTGTTAGTTTAAAGTTCTGTACTTTAAGTTAAAATCAAAATTTTTTTCTTCAAGTAAGTAACTGAAAGAATGGAAGTTATTAGCTTAAAGTTCTGTACTTTAAGTTAAAATCAAAATTTTTTTCTTCAAGTAAATAACTTAAAGAAAGGAAGTTATTAATTAAAAGTTCTGTACTTTAAGTTAAAATCAAAATTCTTTTATTCTAGTTAATAACTTAAAGAATGGAAGTTATTAGTTTAAAGTTCTGTACTTTAAGTTAAAATCAAAATTCTTTTTTTCAAGTTAATAACTTAAAGAATGGAAGTTGTTAGTTTAAAGTTCTGTACTTTAAGTTAAAATCAAAATTTTTTTCTTCAAGTAAATAACTTAAAGAATTGAAGTAATTAGTTTAAAGTTCTGTACTTTAAGTTAAAATCAAAATTCTTTTTTTCAAGTTAATAACTTAAAGAATGGAAGTTGTTAGTTTAAAGTGTTGTACTTTAAGTTAAAATCAAAATTCTTTTTTTCAAGTAAATAACTTAAAGAAAGGAAGTTATTAATTTAAAGTTCTGTACTTTAAGTTAAAATCAAAATCCTTTTCTTCAAGTAAATAACTTAAAGAATGGAAGTTATTAGTTTAAAGTTCTGTACTTTAAGTTAAAATCAAAATTCTTTTCTTCAAGTTAATAACTTAAAGAATGGAAGTTGTTAGTTCAAAGTTCTGTACTTTATCCTTTTTTGAAATTGTTGATATTAAGGTCTTTTTAACAATTAAATTGTCTGACGTTTCGTGTCGTTTATTGGCACATTTTCAAAGCTACAAGTTAATAAATTAAAAATTTTTAAAAAATTTAAAAGATTTTATAAAGGTTTTAAAAAACTTACATTGACAGATTGTCAATATGATGTTCTGTACTTTAAGTTAAAATCAAAATTCTTTTCTTCAATTAAATAACTTAAAGAATGGAAGTTATTAGCTTAAAGTTCTGTACTTTAAGTTAAAATCAAAATTCTTTTTTTCAAGTTAATAACTTAAAGAATGGAAGTTGTTAGTTTAAAGTTCTCTACTTTAAGTTAAAATCAAAATTCTTTTCTTCAAGCAAATAACTTAAAGAAAGGAAGTTATTAATTTAAAGTTCTGTACTTTAAGTTAAAATCAAAATTCTTTTCTTCTAGTTAATAACTTAAAGAATGGAAGTTATTAGTTTAAAGTTCTGTACTTTAAGTTAAAATCAAAATTCTTTTTTTCAAGTTAATAACTTAAAGAAAGGAAGTTATTAATTTAAAGTTCTGTACTTTAAGTGAAAATCAAAATTCTTTTCGTCAAGTAAATAACTTAATGAATGGAAGTACTTAGTTTAAAGTTCTGTACTTTAAGTTAAAATCAAATTTCTTTTCTTCAAATTAATAACTTAAAGAATGGAAGTTGTTAGTTTAAAGTTCTGTACTTTAAGTTAAAATCAAAATTTTTTTCTTCAAGTAAGTAACTGAAAGAATGGAAGTTATTAGCTTAAAGTTCTGTACTTTAAGTTAAAATCAAAATTTTTTTCTTCAAGTAAATAACTTAAAGAAAGGAAGTTATTAATTAAAAGTTCTGTACTTTAAGTTAAAATCAAAATTCTTTTATTCTAGTTAATAACTTAAAGAATGGAAGTTATTAGTTTAAAGTTCTGTACTTTAAGTTAAAATCAAAATTCTTTTTTTCAAGTTAATAACTTAAAGAATGGAAGTTGTTAGTTTAAAGTTCTGTACTTTAAGTTAAAATCAAAATTTTTTTCTTCAAGTAAATAACTTAAAGAATTGAAGTAATTAGTTTAAAGTTCTGTACTTTAAGTTAAAATCAAAATTCTTTTTTTCAAGTTAATAACTTAAAGAATGGAAGTTGTTAGTTTAAAGTGTTGTACTTTAAGTTAAAATCAAAATTCTTTTTTTCAAGTAAATAACTTAAAGAAAGGAAGTTATTAATTTAAAGTTCTGTACTTTAAGTTAAAATCAAAATCCTTTTCTTCAAGTAAATAACTTAAAGAATGGAAGTTATTAGTTTAAAGTTCTGTACTTTAAGTTAAAATCAAAATTCTTTTCTTCTAGTTAATCACTTAAAGAATGGAAGTTATTAGTTTAAAGTTCTGTACTTAAAGTTAAAATCAAAATTCTTTTTTTCAAGTTAATAACTTAAAGAAAGGAAGTTATTAATTTAAAGTTCTGTACTTTAAGTTAAAATCAAAATTCTTTTCTTCAAGTTAATAACTTAAAGAATGGAAGTTGTTAGTTCAAAGTTCTGTACTTTATCCTTTTTTGAAATTGTTGATATTAAGGTCTTTTTAACAATTAAATTGTCTGACGTTTCGTGTCGTTTATTGGCACATTTTCAAAGCTACAAGTTAATAAATTAAAAATTTTTAAAAAATTTAAAAGATTTTATAAAGGTTTTAAAAAACTTACATTGACAGATTGTCAATATGATGTTCTGTACTTTAAGTTAAAATCAAAATTCTTTTCTTCAATTAAATAACTTAAAGAATGGAAGTTATTAGCTTAAAGTTCTGTACTTTAAGTTAAAATCAAAATTCTTTTTTTCAAGTTAATAACTTAAAGAATGGAAGTTGTTAGTTTAAAGTTCTCTACTTTAAGTTAAAATCAAAATTCTTTTCTTCAAGCAAATAACTTAAAGAAAGGAAGTTATTAATTTAAAGTTCTGTACTTTAAGTTAAAATCAAAATTCTTTTCTTCTAGTTAATAACTTAAAGAATGGAAGTTATTAGTTTAAAGTTCTGTACTTTAAGTTAAAATCAAAATTCTTTTTTTCAAGTTAATAACTTAAAGAAAGGAAGTTATTAATTTAAAGTTCTGTACTTTAAGTGAAAATCAAAATTCTTTTCGTCAAGTAAATAACTTAATGAATGGAAGTACTTAGTTTAAAGTTCTGTACTTTAAGTTAAAATCAAATTTCTTTTCTTCAAATTAATAAATTAAAGAATGGAAGTTGTTAGTTTAAAGTTCTGTACTTTAAATTAAAATCAAAATTCTTTTCTTCAAGTTAATAAATTAAAGAATGGAAGTTGTTAGTTTAAAGTTCTGTACTTTAAGTTAAAATCAAAATTCTTTTCTTCAAGTTAATAACTTAAAGAATGGAAGTTGTTAGTTTAAAGTTCTGTACTTTAAGTTAAAATCAAAATTCTTTTTTTCTAGTTAATAACTTAAAGAATGGAAGTTATTAGTTTAAAGTTCTGTACTTTAAGTTAAAATCAAAATTTTTTTCTTCAAGTAAATAACTTAAAGAATGGAAGTAATTAGTTTAAAGTTCTGTACTTTAAGTTAAAATCAAAATTCTTTTTTTCAAGTTAATAACTTAAAGAATGGAAGTTGTTAGTTTAAAGTGCTGTACTTTAAGTTAAAATCAAAATTCTTTTTTTCAAGTAAATAACTTAAAGAAAGGAAGTTATTAATTTAAAGTTCTGTACTTTAAGTTAAAATCAAAATTCTTTTATTCAAGTTAATAACTTAAAGAATGGAAGTTGTTAGTTTAAAGTTCTGTACTTTAAGTTAAAATCAAAATTCTTTTCTTCAAGTAATTAACTTAAAGAATGGAAGTTACAATTTTAAAGTTCTGTACTTTAAGTTAAAATCAAAATCCTTTTCTTCAAGTAAATAACTTAAAGAAAGGAAGTTATTAATTTAAAGTTCTGTACTTTAAGTTAAAATCAAAATTCTTTTATTCAAGTTAATAACTTAAAGAATGGAAGTTGCTAGTTTAAAGTTTTGTACTTTAAGTTAATATCAAAATTCTTTTCTTCAAGTAATTAACTTAAAGAATGGAAGTTACAATTTTAAAGTTCTGTACTTTAAGTTACAATCAAAATCCTTTTCTTCAAGTAAATAACTTAAAGAATGGAATTTATTAGTTTAAAGTTCTGTACTTTAAGCTAAAATCAAAATTCTTTTCGTCAAGTAAATAACATAATGAATGGAAGTAATTAGTTTAAAGTTCTGTACTTTAAGTTAAAATAAAATTCTTTTCTTCAAGCTAATAACTAAAAGAATCGAAGTTGTTAGTTTAAAGTTCTGTACTTTAAGTTAAAATCAAAATTCTTTTCTTCAAGTTATTAACTTAAAGAATGGAAGTTGTTAGTTCAAAGTTCTGTACTTTAAGTTAAAATCAAAATTCTTTTCTTCAAGTTAATAACTTAAAGAATGGAAGTTGTTAGTTCAAAGTTCTGTACTTTAAGTTAAAATCAAAATTCTTTTCTTCAAGTTAATAACTTAAAGAATGGAAGTTGTAGTTTAAAGTTCTGTACTTTAAGTTAAAATCAAAATTCTTTTCTTCAATTAAATAACTTTAAGAATGGAAGTTATTAGCTTAAAGTTCTGTACTTAAGTTAAAATCAAAATTCTTTTTTTCAAGTTAATAACTTAAAGAATGGAAGTTGTTAGTTCAAAGTTCAGTACTTTAAGTTAAAATCAAAATTCTTTTCTTCAAGTTAATAACTTAAAGAATGGAAGTTGTTAGTTCAAAGTTCTGTACTTTAAGTTAAAATCAAAATTCTTTTCTTAAAGTTAATATCTTAAAGAATGGAAGTTGTTAGTTTAAAGTTCTGTACTTTAAGTTAAAATCAAAAATCTTTTCTTCAATTAAATAACTTAAAGAATGGAAGTTATTAGCTTAAAGTTCTGTACTTTAAGTTAAAATCAAAATTCTTTTTTTCAAGTTAATAACTTAAAGAATGGAAGTTGTTAGTTTAAAGTTCTGTACTTTAAGTTAAAATCAAAATTTTTTTCTTCAAGTAAATAACTTAAAGAATGGAAGTTATTAGCTTAAAGTTCTGTACTTTAAGTTAAAATCAAAATTCTTTTTTTCAAGTTAATAACTTAAAGATTGGAAGTTGTTAGTTTAAAGTTCTGTACTTTAAGTTAAAATCAAAAATTTTTTCTTCAAGTAAATAACTTAAAGAATGGAAGTAATTAGTTTAAAGTTCTGTACTTTAAGTTAAAATCAAAATTTTTTTCTTCACGTAAATAACTTAAAGAAAGGAAGTTATTAATTTAAAGTTCTGTACTTTAAGTTAAAATCAAAATTCTTTTATTCTAGTTAATAACTTAAAGAATGGAAGTTATTAGTTTAAAGTTCCGTACTTTAAGTTAAAATCAAAATTCTTTTTTTTAAGTTAATAACTTAAAGAATGGAAGTTGTTAGTTTAAAGTTCTGTACTTTAAGTTAAAATCAAAATTTTTTTCTTCAAGTAAATAACTTAAAGAATTGAAGTAATAAGTTTAAAGTTCTGTACTTTAAGTTAAAATCAAAATTCTTTTTTTCAAGTTAATAACTTAAAGAATGGAAGTTGTTAGTTTAAAGTGTTGTACTTTAAGTTAAAATCAAAATTCTTTTTTTCAAGTAAATAACTTAAAGAAAGGAAGTTATTAATTTAAAGTTCTGTACTTTAAGTTAAAATCAAAATTCTTTTTTTCAAGTTAATAACTTAAAGAATGGAAGTTGTTAGTTTAAAGTTCTGTACTTTAAGTTAAAATCAAAATTTTTTTCTTCAAGTAAATAACTTAAAGAATTGAAGTATTTAGTTTAAAGTTCTGTACTTTAAGTTAAAATCAAAATTCTTTTTTTCAAGTTAATAACTTAAAGAATGGAAGTTGTTAGTTTAAAGTGCTCTACTTTAAGTTAAAATCAAAATTCTTTTTTTCAAGTAAATAACTTAAAGAAAGGAAGTTATTAATTTAAAGTTCTGTACTTTAAGTTAAAATCAAAATTCTTTTATTCAAGTCAATAACTTAAAGAATGGAAGTTGTTAGTTTAAAGTTCTGTACTTTAAGTTAAAATCAAAATTCTTTTCTTCAAGTAATTAACTTAAAGAATGGAAGTTACAATTTTAAAGTTCTGTACTTTAAGTTAAAATCAAAATTCTTTTATTCAAGTTAATAACTTAAAGAATGGAAGTTGTTAGTTTAAAGTTTTGTACTTTATGTTAAAATCAAAATTCTTTTCTTCAAGTAATTAACTTAAAGAATGGAAGTTACAATTTTAAGGTTCTGTACTTTAAGTTAAAATCAAAATCCTTTTCTTCAAGTAAATAACTTAAAGAATGGAAGTTATTAGTTTAAAGTTCTGTACTTTAAGCTAAAATCAAAATTCTTTTCGTCAAGTAAATAACATAATAAATGGAAGTAATTAGTTTAAAGTTCTGTAATTTAAGTTAAAATCAAAATTCTTTTTTTCAAGTTAATAACTTAAAGAATGGAAGTTGTTAGTTTAAAGTTCTGTACTTTAAGTTAAAATCAAAAATTTTTTCTTCAAGTAAATAACTTAAAGAATGGAAGTAATTAGTTTAAAGTTCTGTACTTTAAGTTAAAATCAAAATTTTTTTCTTCAAGTAAATAACTTAAAGAAAGGAAGTTATTAATTTAAAGTTCTGTACTTTAAGTTAAAATCAAAATTCTTTTATTCTAGTTAATAACTTAAAGAATGGAAGTTATTAGTTTAAAGTTCTGTACTTTAAGTTAAAATCAAAATTCTTTTTTTCAAGTTAATAACTTAAAGAATGGAAGTTGTTAGTTTAAAGTTCTGTACTTTAAGTTAAAATCAAAATTTTTTTCTTCAAGTAAATAACTTAAAGAATTGAAGTAATTAGTTTAAAGTTCTGTACTTTAAGTTAAAATCAAAATTCTTTTTTTAAAGTTAATAACTTAAAGAATGGAAGTTGTTAGTTTAAAGTATTGTACTTTAAGTTAAAATCAAAATTCTTTTCTTCAAGTAAATAACATAATGAATGGAAGTAATTAGTTTAAAGTTCTGTACTTTAAGTTAAAATCAAAATTCTTTTCTTCAAGTAATTAACTTAAAGAATGGAAGTTACAATTTTAAAGTTCTGTACTTTAAGTTAAAATCAAAATTCTTTTATTCAAGTTAATAACTTAAAGAATGGAAGTTGTTAGTTTAAAGTTTTGTACTTTATGTTAAAATCAAAATTCTTTTCTTCAAGTAATTAACTTAAAGAATGGAAGTTACAATTTTAAAGTTCTGTACTTTAAGCTAAAATCAAAATTCTTTTCGTCAAGTAAATAACATAATGAATGGAAGTAATTAGTTTAAAGTTCTGTAATTTAAGTTAAAATCAAAATTCTTTTTTTCAAGTTAATAACTTAAAGAATGGAAGTTGTTAGTTTAAAGTTCTGTACTTTAAGTTAAAATCAAAAATTTTTTCTTCAAGTAAATAACTTAAAGAATGGAAGTAATTAGTTTAAAGTTCTGTACTTTAAGTTAAAATCAAAATTTTTTTCTTCAAGTAAATAACTTAAAGAAAGGAAGTTATTAATTTAAAGTTCTGTACTTTAAGTTAAAATCAAAATTCTTTTATTCTAGTTAATAACTTAAAGAATGGAAGTTATTAGTTTAAAGTTCTGTACTTTAAGTTAAAATCAAAATTCTTTTTTTCAAGTTAATAACTTAAAGAATGGAAGTTGTTAGTTTAAAGTTCTGTACTTTAAGTTAAAATCAAAATTTTTTTCTTCAAGTAAATAACTTAAAGAATTGAAGTAATTAGTTTAAAGTTCTGTACTTTAAGTTAAAATCAAAATTCTTTTTTTAAAGTTAATAACTTAAAGAATGGAAGTTGTTAGTTTAAAGTGTTGTACTTTAAGTTAAAATCAAAATTCTTTTCTTCTAGTTAATAACTTAAAGAATGGAAGTTATTAGTTTAAAGTTCTGTACTTTAAGTTAAAATCAAAATTCTTTTTTTCAAGTTAATAACTTAAAGAATGGAAGTTGTTAGTTTACAGTTCTGTACTTTAAGTTAAAATCAAAATTCTGTTCTTCAAGGAAATAACTTAAAGAAAGGAAGTTATTAATTTAAAGTTCTGTACTTTAAGTTAAAATCAAAATTCTTTTCGTCAAGTAAATAACTTAATGAATGGAAGTAATTAGTTTAAAGTTCTGTACTTTAAGTTAAAATCAAAATTCTTTTCTTCAAGTTAATAAATTAAAGAATGGAAGTTGTCAGTTTAAAGTTCTGTACTTTAAGTTAAAATCAAAATTCTTTTCTTCAAGTTAATAACTTAAAGAATGGAAGTTGTTAGTTCAAAGTTCTGTACTTTAAGTTAAAATCAAAATTCTTTTCTTCAAGTTAATAACTTAAAGAATGGAAGTTCTTAGTTCAAAGTTCTGTACTTTAAGTTAAAATCAAAATTCTTTTCTTCAATTAAATAACTTAAAGAATGGAAGTTTTTAGTTTAAAGTTCTGTACTTTAAGTTAAAATCAAAATTCTTTTCTTCAAGTAAATAACTTAAAGAAAGGAAGTTATTAATTTAAAGTTCTGTACTTTAAGTTAAAATCAAAATTCTTTTCTTCAAGTTAATAACTTAAAGAATGGAAGTTGTTAGTTCAAAGTTCTGTACTTTAAGTTAAAATCAAAATTCTTTTCTTCAAGTAAATAACTTAAAGAAAGGAAGTTATTAATTTAAAGTTCTGTACTTTAAGTTAAAATCAAAATTCTTTTCTTCTAGTTAATAACTTAAAGAATAGAAGTTATTAGTTTAAAGTTCTGTACTTTAAGTTAAAATCAAAATTCTTTTTTTCAAGTTAATAACTTAAAGAATGGAAGTTGTTAGTTTAAAGTTCTGTACTTTAAGTTAAAATCAAAATTCTTTTCTTCTAGTTAATACCTTAAAGTATGGAAGTTATTAGTTTAAAGTTCTGTACTTTAAGTTAAAATCAAAATTCTTTTTTTCAAGTTAATAACTTAAAGAATGGAAGTTGTTAATTTAAAGTTTTGTACTTTAAGTTAAAATCAAAATTCTGTTCTTCAAGTAAATAAGTTAAAGAAAGGAAGTTATTAATTTAAAGTTCTGTACTTTAATTTAAAATCAAAATTCTTTTCTTCTAGTTAATAACTTAAAGAATAGAAGTTATTAGTTTAAAGTTCTGTACTTTAAGTTAAAATCAAAATTCTTTTTTTCAAGTTAATAACTTAAAGAATGGAAGTTGTTAGTTTAAAGTTCTGTACTTTAAGTTAAAATCAAAATTCTTTTCTTCTAGTTAATACCTTAAAGTATGGAAGTTATTAGTTTAAAGTTCTGTACTTTAAGTTAAAATCAAAATTCTTTTTTTCAAGTTAATAACTTAAAGAATGGAAGTTGTTAATTTAAAGTTTTGTACTTTAAGTTAAAATCAAAATTCTGTTCTTCAAGTAAATAAGTTAAAGAAAGGAAGTTATTAATTTAAAGTTCTGTACTTTAATTTAAAATCAAAATTCTTTTCTTCAAGTTAATAACTTAAAGAATGGAAGTTGTTAGTTCAAAGTTCTGTACTTTAAGTTAAAATCAAAATTATTTTCTTCAAGTTAATAACTTAATGAATGGAAGTAATTAGTTTAAAGTTCTGTACTTTAAGTTAAAATCAAAATTCTTTTCTTCAAGTTAATAAATTAAAGAATGGAAGTTGTTAGTTTAAAGTTCTGTACTTTAAGTTAAAATCAAAATTCTTTTCTTCAAGTTAATAACTTAAAGAATGGAAGTTGTTAGTTCAAAGTTCTGTACTTTAAGTTAAAATCAAAATTCTTTTCTTCAAGTTAATAACTTAAAGAATGGAAGTTCTTAGTTCAAAGTTCTGTACTTTAAGTTAAAATCAAAATTCTTTTCTTCAATTAAATAACTTAAAGAATGGAAGTTTTTAGTTTAAAGTTCTGTACTTTAAGTTAAAATCAAAATTCTTTTCTTCAAGTAAATAACTTAAAGAAAGGAAGTTATTAATTTAAAGTTCTGTACTTTAAGTTAAAATCAAAATTCTTTTCTTCTAGTTAATAACTTAAAGAATGGAAGTTATTAGTTTAAAGTTCTGTACTTTAAGTTAAAATCAAAATTCTTTTTTTCAAGTTAATAACTTAAAGAATGGAAGTTGTTAGTTTAAAGTTCTGTACTTTAAGTTAAAATCAAAATTCTGTTCTTAAAGTAAATAACTAAAAGAAAGGAAGTTATTAATTTAAAGTTCTGTACTTTAAGTTAAAATCAAAATTCTTTTCTTCAAGTTAATAACTTAAAGAATGGAAGTTGTTAGTTCAAAGTTCTGTACTTTAAGTTAAAATCAAAATTCTTTTCTTCAAGTAAATAACTTAAAGAAAGGAAGTTATTAATTTAAAGTTCTGTACTTTAAGTTAAAATCAAAATTCTTTTCTTCTAGTTAATAACTTAAAGAATAGAAGTTATTAGTTTAAAGTTCTGTACTTTAAGTTAAAATCAAAATTCTTTTTTTCAAGTTAATAACTTAAAGAATGGAAGTTGTTAGTTTAAAGTTCTGTACTTTAAGTTAAAATCAAAATTCTTTTCTTCTAGTTAATACCTTAAAGTATGGAAGTTATTAGTTTAAAGTTCTGTACTTTAAGTTAAAATCAAAATTCTTTTTTTCAAGTTAATAACTTAAAGAATGGAAGTTGTTAGTTTAAAGTTTTGTACTTTAAGTTAAGATCAAAATTCTGTTCTTCAAGTAAATAAGTTAAAGAAAGGAAGTTATTAATTTAAAGTTCTGTACTTTAATTTAAAATCAAAATTCTTTTCTTCAAGTTAATAACTTAAAGAATGGAAGTTGTTAGTTCAAAGTTCTGTACTTTAAGTTAAAATCAAAATTATTTTCTTCAAGTTAATAACTTAAAGAATGGAAGTTGTTAGTTCAAAGTTCTGTACTTTAAGTTAAAATCAAAATTCTTTTCTTCAAGTTAATAACTTAAAGATTGGAAGTTGTTAGTTTAAAGTTCTGTACTTTAAGCTAAAATCAAAATTCTTTTCTTCAAGTTAAAAACTTAAAGAATGGAAGTTGTTAGTTCAAAGTTCTGTACTTTAAGTTAAAATCATAATTCTTTTCTTCAAGTTAATAACTTAAAGAATGGAAGTTGTTAGTTTAAAGTTCTGTCCTTTAAGTTAAAATCAAAATTCTTTTCTTCAATTAAATAACTTAAAGAATGGAAGTTGTTAGTTTAAAGTTCTGTACTTTAAGTTAAAATCAAAATTCTTTTCTTCAAGTAAATAACTTAAAGAAAGGAAGTTATTAATTTAAAGTTCTGTACTTTAAGTTAAAATCAAAATTCTTTTCTTCTAGTTAATAACTTAAAGAATGGAAGTTATTAGTTTAAAGTTCTGTACTTTAAGTAAAAATCAAAATTCTTTTTTTCAAGTTAATAACTTAAAGAATGGAAGTTGTTAGTTTAAAGTTCTGTACTTTAAGTTAAAATCAAAATCCTGTTCTTCAAGTAAATAACTTAAAGAAAGGAAGTTATTAATTTAAAGTTCTGTACTTTAAGTTAAAATCAAAATTCTTTTCGTCAAGTAAATAACTTAATGAATGGAAGTTATTAGTTTAAAGTTCTGTACTTTAAGTTAAAATCAAAATTCTTTTCTTCAAGTTAATAAATTAAAGAATGGAAGTTGTTAGTTTAAAGTTCTGTACTTTAAGTTAAAATCAAAATTCTTTTCTTCAAGTTAATAACTTAAAGAATGGAAGTTGTTAGTTCAAAGTTCTGTACTTTAAGTTAAAATCAAAATTCTTTTCTTCAAGTTAATAACTTAAAGAATGGAAGTTGTTAGTTCAAAGTTCTGTACTTTAAGTTAAAATCAAAATTCTTTTCTTCAAGTTAATAACTTAAAGAATGGAAGTTGTTAGTACAAAGTTCTGTACTTTAAGTTAAAATCAAAATTCTTTTCTTCAAGTTAATAAATTAAAGAATGGAAGTTGTTAGTTTAAAGTTCTGTACTTTAAGTTAAAATCAAAATTCTTTTCTTCAAGTTAATAACTTAAAGAATGGAAGTTGTTAGTTCAAAGTTCTGTACTTTAAGTTAAAATCAAAATTCTTTTCTTCAAGTTAATAACTTAAAGAATGGAAGTTCTTAGTTCAAAGTTCTGTACTTTAAGTTAAAATCAAAATTCTTTTCTTCAATTAAATAACTTAAAGAATGGAAGTTTTTAGTTTAAAGTTCTGTACTTTAAGTTAAAATCAAAATTCTTTTCTTCAAGTAAATAACTTAAAGAAAGGAAGTTATTAATTTAAAGTTCTGTACTTTAAGTTAAAATCAAAATTCTTTTCTTCTAGTTAATAACTTAAAGAATGGAAGTTATTAGTTTAAAGTTCTGTACTTTAAGTTAAAATCAAAATTCTTTTTTTCAAGTTAATAACTTAAAGAATGGAAGTTGTTAGTTTAAAGTTCTGTACTTTAAGTTAAAATCAAAATTCTGTTCTTAAAGTAAATAACTAAAAGAAAGGAAGTTATTAATTTAAAGTTCTGTACTTTAAGTTAAAATCAAAATTCTTTTCTTCAAGTTAATAACTTAAAGAATGGAAGTTGTTAGTTCAAAGTTCTGTACTTTAAGTTAAAATCAAAATTCTTTTCTTCAAGTAAATAACTTAAAGAAAGGAAGTTATTAATTTAAAGTTCTGTACTTTAAGTTAAAATCAAAATTCTTTTCTTCTAGTTAATAACTTAAAGAATAGAAGTTATTAGTTTAAAGTTCTGTACTTTAAGTTAAAATCAAAATTCTTTTTTTCAAGTTAATAACTTAAAGAATGGAAGTTGTTAGTTTAAAGTTCTGTACTTTAAGTTAAAATCAAAATTCTTTTCTTCTAGTTAATACCTTAAAGTATGGAAGTTATTAGTTTAAAGTTCTGTACTTTAAGTTAAAATCAAAATTCTTTTTTTCAAGTTAATAACTTAAAGAATGGAAGTTGTTAGTTTAAAGTTTTGTACTTTAAGTTAAGATCAAAATTCTGTTCTTCAAGTAAATAAGTTAAAGAAAGGAAGTTATTAATTTAAAGTTCTGTACTTTAATTTAAAATCAAAATTCTTTTCTTCAAGTTAATAACTTAAAGAATGGAAGTTGTTAGTTCAAAGTTCTGTACTTTAAGTTAAAATCAAAATTATTTTCTTCAAGTTAATAACTTAAAGAATGGAAGTTGTTAGTTCAAAGTTCTGTACTTTAAGTTAAAATCAAAATTCTTTTCTTCAAGTTAATAACTTAAAGATTGGAAGTTGTTAGTTTAAAGTTCTGTACTTTAAGCTAAAATCAAAATTCTTTTCTTCAAGTTAATAACTTAAAGAATGGAAGTTGTTAGTTTAAAGTTCTGTCCTTTAAGTTAAAATCAAAATTCTTTTCTTCAATTAAATAACTTAAAGAATGGAAGTTGTTAGTTTAAAGTTCTGTACTTTAAGTTAAAATCAAAATTCTTTTCTTCAAGTAAATAACTTAAAGAAAGGAAGTTATTAATTTAAAGTTCTGTACTTTAAGTTAAAATCAAAATTCTTTTCTTCTAGTTAATAACTTAAAGAATGGAAGTTATTAGTTTAAAGTTCTGTACTTTAAGTAAAAATCAAAATTCTTTTTTTCAAGTTAATAACTTAAAGAATGGAAGTTGTTAGTTTAAAGTTCTGTACTTTAAGTTAAAATCAAAATCCTGTTCTTCAAGTAAATAACTTAAAGAAAGGAAGTTATTAATTTAAAGTTCTGTACTTTAAGTTAAAATCAAAATTCTTTTCGTCAAGTAAATAACTTAATGAATGGAAGTTATTAGTTTAAAGTTCTGTACTTTAAGTTAAAATCAAAATTCTTTTCTTCAAGTTAATAAATTAAAGAATGGAAGTTGTTAGTTTAAAGTTCTGTACTTTAAGTTAAAATCAAAATTCTTTTCTTCAAGATAATATCTTAAAAAATGGAAGTTGTTAGTTTAAAGTTCTGTACTTCAAGTTAAAATCAAAATTCTTTTCTTCTAGTTAATAACTTAAAGAATGGAAGTTATTAGTTTAAAGTTCTGTACTTTAAGTTAAAATCAAAATTCTTTTCTTTTAGTTAATAACTTAAAGAATGGAAGTTATTAGTTTAAAGTTCTGTACGTTAAGTTAAAATCAAAATTCTGATTTTCAAGTTAATAACTTAAAGAATGGAAGTTGTTAGTTTAAAGTTCTGTACTTTAAGTTAATATCAAAAATTTTTTCTTCAAGTAAATAACTTAAAGAATGGAAGTAATTAGTTTAAAGTTCTGTACTTTAAGTTAAAATCAAAATTTTTTTCTTCAAGTAAATAACTTAAAGAAAGGAAGTTATTAATTTAAAGTTCTGTACTTTAAGTTAAAATCAAAATTCTTTTATTCTAGTTAATAACTTAAAGAATGGAAGTTATTAGTTTAAAGTTCTGTACTTTAAGTTAAAATCAAAATTCTTTTTTTCAAGTTAATAACTTAAATAATGGAAGTTGTTAGTTTAAAGTTCTGTACTTTAAGTTAATATCAAAAATTTTTTCTTCAAGTAAATAACTTAAAGAATGGAAGTAATTAGTTTAAAGTTCTGTACTTTAAGTTAAAATCAAAATTTTTTTCTTCAAGTAAATAACTTAAAGAAAGGAAGTTATTAATTTAAAGTTCTGTACTTTAAGTTAAAATCAAAATTCTTTTATTCTAGTTAATAACTTAAAGAATGGAAGTTATTAGTTTAAAGTTCTGTACTTTAAGTTAAAATCAAAATTCTTTTTTTCAAGTTAATAACTTAAATAATGGAAGTTGTTAGTTTAAAGTTCTGTACTTTAAGTTAAAATCAAAATTTTTTTCTTCAAGTAAATAACTTAAAGAATTGAAGTAATTAGTTTAAAGTTCTGTACTTTAAGTTAAAATCAAAATTCTTTTTTTAAAGTTAATAACTTAAAGAATGGAAGTTGTTAGTTTAAAGTGTTGTACTTTAAGTTAAAATCAAAATTCTTTTCTTCTAGTTAATAACTTAAAGAATGGAAGTTATTAGTTTAAAGTTCTGTACTTTAAGTTAAAATCAAAATTCTTTTTTTCAAGTTAATAACTTAAAGAATGGAAGTTGTTAGTTTACAGTTCTGTACTTTAAGTTAAAATCAAAATTCTGTTCTTCAAGGAAATAACTTAAAGAAAGGAAGTTATTAATTTAAAGTTCTGTACTTTAAGTTAAAATCAAAATTCTTTTCGTCAAGTAAATAACTTAATGAATGGAAGTAATTAGTTTAAAGTTCTGTACTTTAAGTTAAAATCAAAATTCTTTTCTTCAAGTTAATAAATTAAAGAATGGAAGTTGTTAGTTTAAAGTTCTGTACTTTAAGTTAAAATCAAAATTCTTTTCTTCAAGTTAATAACTTAAAGAATGGAAGTTGTTAGTTCAAAGTTCTGTACTTTAAGTTAAAATCAAAATTCTTTTCTTCAAGTTAATAACTTAAAGAATGGAAGTTCTTAGTTCAAAGTTCTGTACTTTAAGTTAAAATCAAAATTCTTTTCTTCAATTAAATAACTTAAAGAATGGAAGTTTTTAGTTTAAAGTTCTGTACTTTAAGTTAAAATCAAAATTCTTTTCTTCAAGTAAATAACTTAAAGAAAGGAAGTTATTAATTTAAAGTTCTGTACTTTAAGTTAAAATCAAAATTCTTTTCTTCTAGTTAATAACTTAAAGAATGGAAGTTATTAGTTTAAAGTTCTGTACTTTAAGTTAAAATCAAAATTCTTTTTTTCAAGTTAATAACTTAAAGAATGGAAGCTGTTAGTTTAAAGTTCTGTACTTTAAGTTAAAATCAAAATTCTGTTCTTAAAGTAAATAACTTAAAGAAAGGAAGTTATTAATTTAAAGTTCTGTACTTTAAGTTAAAATCAAAATTCTTTTCTTCAAGTTAAGAACTTAAAGAATGGAAGTTGTTAGTTCAAAGTTCTGTACTTTAAGTTAAAATCAAAATTTTTTTCTTCAAGTAAATAACTTAAAGAAAGGAAGTTATTAATTTAAAGTTCTGTACTTTAAGTTAAAATCAAAATTCTTTTCTTCTAGTTAATAACTTAAAGAATAGAAGTTATTAGTTTAAAGTTCTGTACTTTAAGTTAAAATCAAAATTCTTTTTTTCAAGTTAATAACTTAAAGAATGGAAGTTGTTAGTTTAAAGTTCTGTACTTTAAGTTAAAATCAAAATTCTTTTCTTCAAGTAAATAACTTAAAGAAAGGAAGTTATTAATTTAAAGTTCTGTACTTTAAGTTAAAATCAAAATTCTTTTCTTCTAGTTAATACCTTAAAGTATGGAAGTTATTAGTTTAAAGTTCTGTACTTTAAGTTAAAATCAAAATTCTTTTTTTCAAGTTAATAACTTAAAGAATGGAAGTTGTTAGTTTAAAGTTTTGTACTTTAAGTTAAAATCAATATTCTGTTCTTCAAGTAAATAAGTTAAAGAAAGGAAGTTATTAATTTAAAGTTCTGTACTTTAATTTAAAATCAAAATTCTTTTCTTCAAGTTAATAACTTAAAGAATGGAAGTTGTTAGTTCAAAGTTCTGTACTTTAAGTTAAAATCAAAATTATTTTCTTCAAGTTAATAACTTAAAGAATGGAAGTTGTTAGTTCAAAGTTCTGTACTTTAAATTAAAATCAAAATTCTTTTCTTCAAGTTAATAACTTAAAGAATGGAAGTTGTTAGTTTAAAGTTCTGTACTTTAAGCTAAAATCAAAATTCTTTTCTTCAAGTTAAAAACTTAAAGAATGGAAGTTATTAGTTCAAAGTTCTGTACTTTAAGTTAAAATCAAAATTCTTTTCTTCAAGTTAATAACTTAAAGAATGGAAGTTGTTAGTTTAAAGTTCTGTCCTGTAAGTTAAAATCAAAATTCTTTTCTTCAATTAAATAACTTAAAGAATGGAAGTTGTTAGTTTAAAGTTCTGTACTTTAAGTTAAAATCAAAATTCTTATCTTCAAGTAAATAACTTAAAGAAAGGAAGTTATTAATTTAAAGTTCTGTACTTTAAGTTAAAATCAAAATTCTTTTCTTCTAGTTAATAACTTAAAGAATGGAAGTTATTAGTTTAAAGTTCTGTACTTTAAGTAAAAATCAAAATTCTTTTTTTCAAGTTAATAACTTAAAGAATGGAAGTTGTTAGTTTAAAGTTCTGTACTTTAAGTTAAAATCAAAATTCTGTTCTTCAAGTAAATAACTTAAAGAAAGGAAGTTATTAATTTAAAGTTCTGTACTTTAAGTTAAAATCAAAATTCTTTTCGTCAAGTAATTAACTTAATGAATGGAAGTTATTAGTTTAAAGTTTTGTACTTTAAGTTAAAATCAAAATTCTTTTCTTCAAGTTAATAAATTAAAGAATGGAAGTTGTTAGTTTAAAGTTCTGTACTTTAAGTTAAAATCAAAATTCTTCTCTTCAAGTTAATAACTTAAAGAATGGAAGTTGTTAGTTCAAAGTTCTGTACTTTAAGTTAAAATCAAAATTTTTTCTTCAAGTTAATAACTTAAAGAATGGAAGTTGTTAGTTCAAAGTTCTGTACTTTAAGTTAAAATCAAAATTCTTTTCTTCAAGTTAATAACTTAAAGAATGGAAGTTGTTAGTTCAAAGTTCTGTACTTTAAGTTAAAATCAAAATTCTTTTCTTCAAGATAATATCTTAAAAAATGGAAGTTGTTAGTTTAATGTTCTGTACTTCAAGTTAAAATCAAAATTCTTTTCTTCTAGTTAATAACTTAAAGAACGGAAGTTATTAGTTTAAAGTTCTGTACTTTAAGTTAAAATCAAAATTCAGTTTTTCAAGTTAATAACTTAAAGAATGGAAGTTGTTAGTTCAAAGTTCTGTACTTTAAGTTAAAATCAAAATTCTGTTCTTCAAGTAAATAACTTAAAGAAAGGAAGTTCTAAATTTAAAGTTCTGTACTTTAAGTTAAAATCAAAATTCTTTTCTTCAAGTTAATAACTTAAAGAATGGAAGTTGTTAGTTCAAAGTTCTGTACTTTAAGTTAAAATCAAAATTCTTTTCTTCAAGTTAATAACTTAAACAATGGAAGTTGTTAGTTCAAAGTTCTGTACTTTAAGTTAAAATCAAAATTTTTTTCTTCAAGTTAATAACTTAAAGAATGGAAGTTGTTAGTTCAAAGTTCTGTACTTTAAATTAGAATCAAAATTCTTATCTTCAAGTTAATAACTTAAAGAATGGAAGTTATTAGTTTAAAGTTCCGTACTTTAAGTTAAAATCAAAATTCTTTTCTTCAATTAAATAACTTAAAGAATGGAAGTTGTTAGTTTAAAGTTCTGTACTTTAAGTTAAAATCAAAATTCTTATCTTCAAGTTAATAACTTAAAGAATGGAAGTTGTTAGTTTAAAGTTCTGTACTTTAAGTTAAAATCAAAATTCTTTTCTTCAATTAAATAACTTAAAGAATGGAAGTTGTTAGTTTAAAGTTCTGTACTTTAAGCTAAAATCAAAATTCTTTTCTTCAATTAAATAACTTAAAGAATGGAAGTTGTTAGTTTAAAGTTCTGTACTTTAAGTTAAATCAAAATTTTTTTCTTCAAGTAAATAACTTAAAGAAAGGAAGTTATTAATTTAAAGTTCTGTACTAAAGTTAAAATCAAAATTCTTTTCTTCTTGTTAATAACTTAAAGAATGGAAGTTATTCGTTTTAAGTTCTGTATTTTAAGTTAAAATCAAAATTCTTTTTTTCAAGTTAATAACTTAAAGAATGGAAGTTGTTAGTTCAAAGTTCTGTACTTTAAGTTAAAATCAAAATTCTGTTCTTCAAGTAAATAACTTAAAGAAAGGAAGTTATTAATTTAAAGTTCTGTACTTTAAGTTAAAATCAAAATTCTTTTCGTCAAGTAAATAACTTAATGAATGGAAGTAATTAGTTTAAAGTTCTGTACTTTAAGTTAAAATCAAAATTCTTTTCTTCAAGTTAATAAATTAAAGAATGGAAGTTGTTAGTTTAAGGTTCTGTACTTTAAGTTAAAATCAAAATTCTTTTCTTCAAGTTAATAACTTAAAGAATGGAAGTTGTTAGTTCAAAGTTCTGTACTTTAAGTTAAAATCAAAATTCTTTTCTTCAAGTTAATAACTTAAAGAATGGCAGTTGTTTGTTCAAAGTTCTGCACTTTAAGTTAAAATCAAAATTCTTTTCTTCAAGTTAATAACTTAAAGAATGGAAGTTGTTAGTTCAAAGTTCTGTACTTTAAGTTAAAATCAAAATTCTTTTCTTTAAGTTAATATCTTAAAAAATAGAAGTTGTTAGTTTAAAGTTCTGTTTTTAAGTTAAAATCAAAATTCTTTTCTTCAATTAAATAACTTAAAGAATGGAAGTTATTAGTTTAAAGTTCTGTACTTTAAGTTAAAATCAAAATTCTTTTCTTCAAGTAAATAACTTAAAGAAAGGAAGTTATTAATTTAAAGTTCTGTACTTTAAGTTAAAATCAAAATTCTTTTCTTCTAGTTAATAACTTAAAGAATGGAAGTTATTAGTTTAAAGTTCTGTACTTTAAGTTAAAATCAAAATTCTTATGTTCAAGTTAATAACTTAAAGAATGGAAGTTGTTAGTTTAAAGTTCTGTACTTTAAGTTAAAATCAAAATTCTGTTCTTCAAGTAAATAACTTAAAGAAAGGAAGTTATTAATTTAAAGTTCTGTACTTTAAGTTAAAATCAAAATTCTTTTCTTCAAGTTAATAACTTAAAGAATGGAAGTTGTTAGTTCAAAGTTCTGTACTTTAAGTTAAAATCAAAATTTTTTTCTTCAATTAAATAACTTAAAGAATGGAAGTTGTTAGTTAAAGTTCTGTACTTTAAGTTAAAATAAAAATTCTTTTCTTCAAGTAAATAACTTAAAGAAAGGAAGTTATTAATTTAAAGTTCTGTACTTGAAGTTAAAATCAAAATTCTTTTCGTCAAGTAAATAACTTAATGAATGGAAGTAATTAGTTTAAAGTTCTGTACTTTAAGTTAAAATCAAAATTCTTTTCTTCAAGTTAATAAATTAAAGAATGGAAGTTGTTAGTTTAAGGTTCTGTACTTTAAGTTAAAATCAAAATTCTTTTCTTCAAGTTAATAACTTAAAGAATGGAAGTTGTTAGTTCAAAGTTCTGTACTTTAAGTTAAAATCAAAATTCTTTTCTTCAAGTTAATAACTTAAAGAATGGCAGTTATTTGTTCAAAGTTCTGCACTTTAAGTTAAAATCAAAATTCTTTTCTTCAAGTTAATAACTTAAAGAATGGAAGTTGTTAGTTCAAAGTTCTGTACTTTAAGTTAAAATCAAAATTCTTTTCTTTAAGTTAATATCTTAAAAAATAGAAGTTGTTAGTTTACAGTTCTGTTTTTAAGTTAAAATCAAAATTCTTTTCTTCAATTAAATAACTTAAAGAATGGAAGTTGTTAGTTTAAAGTTCTGTACTTTAAGTTAAAATAAAAATTCTTTTCTTCAAGTAAATAACTTAAAGAAAGGAAGTTATTAATTTAAAGTTCTGTACTTTAAGTTAAAATCAAAATTCTTTTCTTCTAGTTAATAACTTAAAGAATGGAAGTTATTAGTTTAAAGTTCTGTACTTTAAGTTAAAATCAAAATACTTTTTTTCAAGTTATTAACTTAAAGAATGGAAGTTGTTAGTTTAAAGTTCTGTACTTTAAGTTAAAATCAAAATTCTGTTCTTCAAGTAAATAACTTAAAGAAAGGAAGTTATTAATTTAAAGTTCTGTACTTTGAGTTAAAATCAAAATTCTTTTCGTCAAGTAAATAACTTAATGAATGGAAGTAATTAGTTTAAAGTTCTGTACTTTAAGTTAAAATCAAAATTCTTTTCTTCAAGTTAATAGATTAAAGTATGGAAGTTGTTAGTTTAAAGTTCTGTACTTTAAGTTAAAATCAAAATTCTTTTCTTCATTTAAATAACTTAAAGAATGGAAGTTCTTAGTTTAAAGTCCTGTACTTTAAGTTAAAATCAAAATTCTTTTCTTCAAGTAAATAACTTAAAGAAAGGAAGTTATTAATTTAAAGTTCTGTACTTTAAGTTAAAATCAAAATTCTTTTCTTCTAGTTAATAACTTAAAGAATAGAAGTTATTAGTTTAAAGTTCTGTACTTTAAGTTAAAATCAAAATTCTTTTTTTCAAGTTAATAACTTAAAGAATGGAAGTTGTTAGTTTAAAGTTCTGTACTTTAAGTTAAAATCAAAATTCTTTTCTTCAAGTTAATAACTTAAAGAATGGAAGTTGTTAGTTCAAAGTTCTGTACTTTAAGTTAAAATCAAAATTCTTTTCTTCAAGTTAATAACTTAAAGAATGGAAGTTGTTAGTTCAAAGTTCTGTACTTTAAGTTAAAATCAAAATTCTTTTCTTCAAGTTAATAACTTAAAGAATGGAAGTTGTTAGTTTAAAGTTCTGTACTTTAAGTTAAAATCAAAATTCTTTTCTTCAATTAAATAACTTAAAGAATGGAAGTTGTTAGTTTAAAGTTCTGTACTTTAAGTTAAAATAAAAATTCTTTTCTTCAAGTAAATAACTTAAAGAAAGGAAGTTATTAATTTAAAGTTCTGTACTTGAAGTTAAAATCAAAATTCTTATGTTCAAGTTAATAACTTAAAGAATGGAAGTTGTTAGTTTAAAGTTCTGTACTTTAAGTTAAAATCAAAATTCTGTTCTTCAAGTAAATAACTTAAAGAAAGGAAGTTATTAATTTAAAGTTCTGTACTTTAAGTTAAAATCAAAATTCTTTTCTTCAAGTTAATAACTTAAAGAATGGAAGTTGTTAGTTCAAAGTTCTGTACTTTAAGTTAAAATCAAAATTTTTTTCTTCAATTAAATAACTTAAAGAATGGAAGTTGTTAGTTAAAGTTCTGTACTTTAAGTTAAAATAAAAATTCTTTTCTTCAAGTAAATAACTTAAAGAAAGGAAGTTATTAATTTAAAGTTCTGTACTTGAAGTTAAAATCAAAATTCTTTTCGTCAAGTAAATAACTTAATGAATGGAAGTAATTAGTTTAAAGTTCTGTACTTTAAGTTAAAATCAAAATTCTTTTCTTCAAGTTAATAAATTAAAGAATGGAAGTTGTTAGTTTAAGGTTCTGTACTTTAAGTTAAAATCAAAATTCTTTTCTTCAAGTTAATAACTTAAAGAATGGAAGTTGTTAGTTCAAAGTTCTGTACTTTAAGTTAAAATCAAAATTCTTTTCTTCAAGTTAATAACTTAAAGAATGGCAGTTATTTGTTCAAAGTTCTGCACTTTAAGTTAAAATCAAAATTCTTTTCTTCAAGTTAATAACTTAAAGAATGGAAGTTGTTAGTTCAAAGTTCTGTACTTTAAGTTAAAATCAAAATTCTTTTCTTTAAGTTAATATCTTAAAAAATAGAAGTTGTTAGTTTACAGTTCTGTTTTTAAGTTAAAATCAAAATTCTTTTCTTCAATTAAATAACTTAAAGAATGGAAGTTGTTAGTTTAAAGTTCTGTACTTTAAGTTAAAATAAAAATTCTTTTCTTCAAGTAAATAACTTAAAGAAAGGAAGTTATTAATTTAAAGTTCTGTACTTTAAGTTAAAATCAAAATTCTTTTCTTCTAGTTAATAACTTAAAGAATGGAAGTTATTAGTTTAAAGTTCTGTACTTTAAGTTAAAATCAAAATACTTTTTTTCAAGTTATTAACTTAAAGAATGGAAGTTGTTAGTTTAAAGTTCTGTACTTTAAGTTAAAATCAAAATTCTGTTCTTCAAGTAAATAACTTAAAGAAAGGAAGTTTTTAATTTAAAGTTCTGTACTTTGAGTTAAAATCAAAATTCTTTTCGTCAAGTAAATAACTTAATGAATGGAAGTAATTAGTTTAAAGTTCTGTACTTTAAGTTAAAATCAAAATTCTTTTCTTCAAGTTAATAGATTAAAGTATGGAAGTTGTTAGTTTAAAGTTCTGTACTTTAAGTTAAAATCAAAATTCTTTTCTTCATTTAAATAACTTAAAGAATGGAAGTTCTTAGTTTAAAGTCCTGTACTTTAAGTTAAAATCAAAATTCTTTTCTTCAAGTAAATAACTTAAAGAAAGGAAGTTATTAATTTAAAGTTCTGTACTTTAAGTTAAAATCAAAATTCTTTTCTTCTAGTTAATAACTTAAAGAATAGAAGTTATTAGTTTAAAGTTCTGTACTTTAAGTTAAAATCAAAATTCTTTTTTTCAAGTTAATAACTTAAAGAATGGAAGTTGTTAGTTTAAAGTTCTGTACTTTAAGTTAAAATCAAAATTCTTTTCTTCAAGTTAATAACTTAAAGAATGGAAGTTGTTAGTTCAAAGTTCTGTACTTTAAGTTAAAATCAAAATTCTTTTCTTCAAGTTAATAACTTAAAGAATGGAAGTTGTTAGTTCAAAGTTCTGTACTTTAAGTTAAAATCAAAATTCTTTTCTTCAAGTTAATAACTTAAAGAATGGAAGTTGTTAGTTTAAAGTTCTGTACTTTAAGTTAAAATCAAAATTCTTTTCTTCAATTAAATAACTTAAAGAATGGAAGTTGTTAGTTTAAAGTTCTGTACTTTAAGTTAAAATAAAAATTCTTTTCTTCAAGTAAATAACTTAAAGAAAGGAAGTTATTAATTTAAAGTTCTGTACTTGAAGTTAAAATCAAAATTCTTTTCGTCAAGTAAATAACTTAATGAATGGAAGTAATTAGTTTAAAGTTCTGTACTTTAAGTTAAAATCAAAATTCTTTTCTTCAAGTTAATAAATTAAAGAATGGAAGTTGTTAGTTTAAGGTTCTGTACTTTAAGTTAAAATCAAAATTCTTTTCTTCAAGTTAATAACTTAAAGAATGGAAGTTGTTAGTTCAAAGTTCTGTACTTTAAGTTAAAATCATAATTCTTTTCTTCAAGTTAATAACTTAAAGAATGGCAGTTGTTTGTTCAAAGTTCAGCACTTTAAGTTAAAATCAAAATTCTTTTCCTCAAGTTAATAACTTAAAGAATGGAAGTTGTTAGTTCAAAGTTCTGTACTTTAAGTTAAAATCAAAATTCTTTTCTTTAAGTTAATATCTTAAAAAATAGAAGTTGTTAGTTTACAGTTCTGTTTTTAAGTTAAAATCAAAATTCTTTTCTTCAATTAAATAACTTAAAGAATGGAAGTTGTTAGTTTAAAGTTCTGTACTTTAAGTTAAAATAAAAATTCTTTTCTTCAAGTAAATAACTTAAAGAAAGGAAGTTATTAATTTAAAGTTCTGTACTTTAAGTTAAAATCAAAATTCTTTTCTTCTAGTTAATAACTTAAAGAATGGAAGTTGTTAGTTTAAAGTTCTGTACTTTAAGTTAAAATCAAAATTCTGTTCTTCAAGTAAATAACTTAAAGAAAGGAAGTTATTAATTTAAAGTTCTGTACTTTGAGTTAAAATCAAAATTCTTTTCGTCAAGTAAATAACTTAATGAATGGAAGTAATTAGTTTAAAGTTCTGTACTTTAAGTTAAAATCAAAATTCTTTTCTTCAAGTTAATAGATTAAAGTATGGAAGTTGTTAGTTTAAAGTTCTGTACTTTAAGTTAAAATCAAAATTCTTTTCTTCATTTAAATAACTTAAAGAATGGAAGTTCTTAGTTTAAAGTCCTGTACTTTAAGTTAAAATCAAAATTCTTTTCTTCAAGTAAATAACTTAAAGAAAGGAAGTTATTAATTTATAGTTCTGTACTTTAAGTTAAAATCAAAATTCTTTTCTTCTAGTTAATAACTTAAAGAATAGAAGTTATTAGTTTAAAGTTCTGTACTTTAAGTTAAAATCAAAATTCTTTTTTTCAAGTTAATAACTTAAAGAATGGAAGTTGTTAGTTTAAAGTTCTGTACTTTAAGTTAAAATCAAAATTCTTTTCTTCAAGTTAATAACTTAAAGAATGGAAGTTGTTAGTTCAAAGTTCTGTACTTTAAGTTAAAATCAAAATTCTTTTCTTCAAGTTAATAACTTAAAGAATGGAAGTTGTTAGTTCAAAGTTCTGTACTTTAAGTTAAAATCAAAATTCTTTTCTTCAAGTTAATAACTTAAAGAATGGAAGTTGTTAGTTTAAAGTTCTGTACTTTAAGTTAAAATCAAAATTCTTTTCTTCAATTAAATAACTTAAAGAATGGAAGTTGTTAGTTTAAAGTTCTGTACTTTAAGTTAAAATCAAAATTCTTTTCTTCAAGTAAATAACTTAAAGAAAGGAAGTTATTAATTTAAAGTTCTGTACTTTAAGTTAAAATCAAAATTTTTTTCTTCTAGTTAATAACTTAAAGAATAGAAGTTATTAGTTTAAAGTTCTGTACTTTAAGTTAAAATCAAAATTCTTTTTTTCAAGTTAATAACTTAAAGAAAGGAAGTTGTTAGTTTAAAGTTCTGTACTTTAAGTTAAAATCAAAATTCTGTTCTTCAAATAAATAACTTAAAGAAAGGAAGTTATTAATTTAAAGTTCTGTACTTTAAGTTAAAATCAAAATTCTTTTCGTCAAGTAAATAACTTAATGAATGGAATTAATTAGTTTAAAGTTCTGTACTTTAAGTTAAAATCAAAATTCTTTTCTTCCAGTTAATAAATTAAAGAATGGAAGTTGTTAGTTTAAAGTTCTGTACTTTAAGTTAAAATCAAAATTCTTTTCTTCAAGTTAATAACTTAAAGAATAGAAGTTGTTAGTTCAAAGTTCTGTACTTTAAGTTAAAATCAAAATTCTTTTCTTCAAGTTTATAACTTAAAGAATGGAAGTTGTTAGTTCAAAGTTCTGTACTTTAAGTTAAAATCGAAATTCTTTTCTTCAAGTTAATAACTTAAAGAATGGAAGTTGTTAGTTCAAAGTTCTGTACTTTAAGTTAAAATCAAAATTCTTTTCTTCAAGTTAATATCTTAAAGAATGGAAGTTGTTAGTTTAAAGTTCTGTACTTTAAGTTAAAATCAAAATTCTTTTCTTCAATTAAATAACTTAAAGAATGGAAGTTATTAGTTTAAAGTTCTGTACTTTAAGTTAAAATCAAAATTCTTTTCTTCAAGTAAATAACTTAAAGAAAGGAAGTTATTAATTTAAAGTTCTGTACTTTAAGTTAAAATTAAAATTTTTTCTTCTAGTTAATAACTTAAAGAATGGAAGTTATTAGTTTAAAGTTCTGTACTTTAAGTTAAAATCAAAAGTCATTTTTTCAAGTTATTAACTTAAAGAATGGAAGTTGTTAGTTTAAAGTTCTGTACTTTAAGTTAAAATCAAAATTCTGTTCTTCAAGTAAATAACTTAAAGAAAGGAAGTTATTAATTTAAAGTTCTGTACTTTAAGTTAAAATCAAAATTCTTTTCTTCAAGTTAATAACTTAAAGAATGGAAGTTGTTAGTTCAAAGTTCTGTACTTTAAGTTAAAATCTAAATTCTTTTCTTCAAGTTAATAACTTAAAGAATGGAAGTTGTTAGTTCAAAGTTCTGTACTTTAAGTTAAAATCAAAATTCTTTTCTTCAAGTTAATAACTTAAAGAATGGAAGTTGTTAGTTTAAAGTTCTGTACTTTAAGTTAAAATCAATATTCTTTTCTTCAAGTTAATAACTTAAAGAATGGAAGTTGTTAGTTCAAAGTTCTGTACTTTAAGTTAAAATCAAAATTCTTTTCTTCAAGTTAATAACTTAAAGAATGGAAGTTTTTAGTTCAAAGTTCTGTACTTTAAGTTAAAATCAAAATTCTTTTCTTCAATTAAATAACTTAAAGAATGGAAGTTGTTAGTTTAAAGTTCTGTACTTTAAGTTAAAATCAAAATTCTGTTCTTCAAATAAATAACTTACAGAAAGGAAGTTATTAATTTAAAGTTCTGTACTTTAAGTTAAAATCAAAATTCTTTTCGTCAAGTAAATAACTTAATGAATGGAATTAATTAGTTTAAAGTTCTGTACTTTAAGTTAAAATCAAAATTCTTTTCTTCAAGTTAATAAATTAAAGAATGGAAGTTGTTAGTTTAAAGTTCTGTACTTTAAGTTAAAATCAAAATTCTTTTCTTCAAGTTAATAACTTAAAGAATGGAAGTTGTTAGTTCAAAGTTCTGTACTTTAAGTTAAAATCAAAATTCTTTTCTTCAAGTTAATAACTTAAAGAATGGAAGTTGTTAGTTCAAAGTTCTGTACTTTAGGTTAAAATCGAAATTCTTTTCTTCAAGTTAATAACTTAAAGAATGAAAGTTGTTAGTTCAAAGTTCTGTACTTTAAGTTAAAATCAAAATTCTTTTCTTCAAGTTCATATCTTAAAGAATGGAAGTTGTTAGTTTAAAGTTCTGTACTTTAAGTTAAAATCAAAATTCTTTTCTTCAATTAAATAACTTAAAGAATGGAAGTTATTAGTTTAAAGTTCTGTACTTTAAGTTAAAATCAAAATTCTTTTCTTCAAGTAAATAACTTAAAGAAAGGAAGTTATTTATTTAAAGTTCTGTACTTTAAGTTAAAATTAAAATTCTTTTCTTCTAGTTAATAACTTAAAGAATGGAAGTTATTAGTTTAAAGTTCTGTACTTTAAGTTAAAATCAAAAGTCATTTTTTCAAGTTATTAACTTAAAGAATGGAAGTTGTTAGTTTAAAGTTCTGTACTTTAAGTTAAAATCAAAATTCTGTTCTTCAAGTAAATAACTTAAAGAAAGGAAGTTATTAATTTAAAGTTCTGTACTTTAAGTTAAAATCAAAATTCTTTTCTTCAAGTTAATAACTTAAAGAATGGAAGTTGTTAGTTCAAAGTTCTGTACTTTAAGTTAAAATCAAAATTCTTTTCTTCAAGTTAATAACTTAAAGAATGGAAGTTGTTAGTTCAAAGTTCTGTACTTTAAGTTAAAATCAAAATTCTTTTCTTCAAGTTAATAACTTAAAGAATGGAAGTTGTTAGTTTAAAGTTCTGTACTTTAAGTTAAAATCAAAATTCTTTTCTTCAAGTTAATAACTTAAAGAATGGAAGTTGTTAGTTCAAAGTTCTGTACTTTAAGTTAAAATCAAAATTCTTTTCTTCAAGTTAATAACTTAAAGAATGGAAGTTGTTAGTTCAAAGTTCTGTACTTTAAGTTAAAATCAAAATTCTTTTCTTCAATTAAATAACTTAAAGAATGGAAGTTGTTAGTTTAAAGTTCTGTACTTTAAGTTAAAATCAAAATTCTGTTCTTCAAATAAATAACTTAAAGAAAAGAAGTTATTAATTTAAAGTTCTGTACTTTAAGTTAAAATCAAAATTCTTTTCGTCAAGTAAATAACTTAATGAATGGAATTAATTAGTTTATTAAGTTATTAATTTAAAGTTCTGTACTTTAAGTTAAAATCAAAATTCTTTTCTTCTAGTTAATAACTTAAAGAATGGAAGTTATTAGTTTAAAGTTCTGTACTTTAAGTTAAAATCAAAATTCTTTTTTTCAAGTTAATAACTTAAAGAATGGCAGTTGTTAGTTTAAAGTTCTGTACTTTAAGTTAAAATCAAAATTCTTTTCTTCAAGTAAATAACTTAAACAAAGGAAGTTATTAATTTAAAGTTCTGTACTTTAAGTTAAAATCAAAATTCTTTTCTTCAAGCTAATAACTTAAAGAATGGAAGTGGTTAGTTTAAAGTTCTGTACTTTAAGTTAAAATCAAAATTTTTTTCTTCAAGTTAATAACTTAAAGAATGGAAGTTGTTAGTTCAAAGTTCTGTACTTTAAGTTTAAAATCAAAATTCTTTTCTTCAAGTTAATAACTTAAAGAATGGAAGTTGTTAGTTTAAAGTTCTGTACTTTAAGTTAAAATCAAAATTCTTTTCTTCAATT
>CAUEHM010000049.1:0-92000 GCA_958510845.1 Cantharis nigra | reverse complement strand
CAGAATTTTGATTTTAACTTAAAGTACAGAACTTTAAACTAACAACTTCCATTCTTTAAGTTATTAACTTGAAAAAAACAATTTTGATTTTAACTTAAAGTACAGAACTTTAAACTAACAACTTCCATTCTTTAAGTTATGTAATTGAAGAAAAGAATTTTGATTTTAACTTAAAGTACAGAACTTTAAATTAATAACTTCCTTTCTTTAAGTTATTTACTTGAAGAACAGAATTTTGATTTAACTTAAAGTACAGAACTTTAAACTAACAACTTCCATTCTTTAAGTTATTAACTTGAAGCAAAGAATTTTGATTTTAACTTTAAGTAAAGAACTTTAAACTAACAACTTCCATTCTTTTATTTATTAACTTGAAGAAAAGAATTTTGATTTTAACTTAAAGTACAGAACTTTAAACTAATTACTTCCATTCATTAAGTTATTTACTTGACGAAAAGAATTTTGATTTTAACTTAAAGTACAGAACTTTAAATTAATAACTTCCTTTCTTTAAGTTATTTACTTGAAGAACAGAATTTTGATTTTAACTTAAAGTACAGAACTGTAAACTAACAACTTCCATTCTTTAAGTTATTAACTTGAAAAAAAGAATTTTGATTTTAACTTAAAGTACAGAACTTTAAACTAATAACTTCCATTCTTTAAGTTATTAACTAGAAGAAAAGAATTTTGATTTTAACTTAAAGTACAGAACTTTAAATTAATAACTTCCTTTCTTTAAGTTATTTACTTGAAGAAAAGAATTTTGATTTTAACTTAAAGTACAGAACTTTAAACTAACAACTTCCATTCTTTAAGTTATTTAATTGAAGAAAAGAATTTTGATTTTAACTTAAAGTACACAACTTTCAACTAACAACTTCCATTCTTTAAGTTATTAACTTGAAGAAAAGAATTTTGATTTTAACTTAAAGTACAGAACTTTAAACTAACAACTTCCATTCTTTAAGTTATTAACTTGAAGAAAAGAATTTTGATTTTAACTTAAAGTACAGAACTTTGAACTAACAACTTCCATTTTTTAAGTTATTAACTTGAAGAAAAGAATTTTGATTTTAACTTAAAGTACAGAACTTTAAATTAATAACTTCTTTTTTTCAAGTTAATAACTTAAAGAATGGAAGTTGTTAGTTCAAAGTTCTGTACTTTAAGTTAAAATCAAAATTCTGTTCTTCAAGTAAATAACTTAAAGAAAGGAAGTTATTAATTTAAAGTTCTGTACTTTAAGTTAAAATCAAAATTCTTTTCTTCAAGTTAATAACTTAAAGAATGGAAGTTGTTAGTTCAAAGTTCTGTACTTTAAGTTAAAATCAAAATTCTGTTCTTCAAGTAAATAACTTAAAGAAAGGAAGTTATTAATTCAAAGTTCTGTACTTTAAGTTAAAATCAAAATTCTGTTCTTCAAGTAAATAACTTAAAGAAAGGAAGTTATTAATTTAAAGTTCTGTACTTTAAGTTAAAATCAAAATTTTTTTCTTCAAGTTAATAACTTAAAGAATGGAAGTTGTTAACTTGAAGAAGAGAATTTTGATTTTAACTTAAAGTACAGAACTTTCAACTAACAACTTCCATTCTTTAAGTTATTAACTAGAAGAAAAGAATTTTGATTTTAACTTTCAGTACAGAATTTTAAATTAATAACTTCCTTTCTTTAAGTTATTTACTTGAAGAAAAGAAGTTTGATTTTAACTTAAAGTACAGAACTTTAAACTAATAACTTCCATTCTTTAAGTTATTTAATTGAAGAAAAGAATTTTGATTTTAACCTAAAGTACAGAACTTTGAACTAACAACTTCCATTCTTTAAGTTATTAACTTGAAGAAAAGAATTTTGATTTTAACTTAAAGTACAGAACTTTGAACTAACAACTTCCATTCTTTAAGTTATTAACTTGAAGAAAAGAATTTTGATTTTAACTTAAAGTACAGAACTTTGAACTAACAACTTCCATTCTTTAAGTTATTAACTTGAAGAAAAGAATTTTGATTTTAACTTAAAGTGCAGAACTTTAAACTAACAACTTCCATTCTTTAATTTATTAACTTTTAAAAAATAAATTTTGATTTTAACTTAAAGTACAGAACTTTAAACTAATTACTTCCATTCATTAAGTTATTTACTTGACGAAAAGAATTTTGATTTTAACTTAAAGTACAGAACTTTAAATTAATAACTTCCTTTCTTTAAGTTATTTACTTGAAGAACAGAATTTTGATTTTAACTTAAAGTACAGAACTTTAAACTAACAACTTCCATTCTTTAAGTTATTAACTTGAAAAAAACAATTTTGATTTTAACTTAAAGTACAGAACTTTAAACTAACAACTTCCATTCTTTAAGTTATGTAATTGAAGAAAAGAATTTTGATTTTAACTTAAAGTACAGAACTTTAAATTAATAACTTCCTTTCTTTAAGTTATTTACTTGAAGAACAGAATTTTGATTTTAACTTAAAGTACAGAACTTTAAACTAACAACTTCCATTCTTTAAGTTATTAACTTGAAGCAAAGAATTTTGATTTTAACTTTAAGTAAAGAACTTTAAACTAACAACTTCCATTCTTTTATTTATTAACTTGAAGAAAAGAATTTTGATTTTAACTTAAAGTACAGAACTTTAAACTAATTACTTCCATTCATTAAGTTATTTACTTGACGAAAAGAATTTTGATTTTAACTTAAAGTACAGAACTTTAAATTAATAACTTCCTTTCTTTAAGTTATTTACTTGAAGAACAGAATTTTGATTTTAACTTAAAGTACAGAACTGTAAACTAACAACTTCCATTCTTTAAGTTATTAACTTGAAAAAAAGAATTTTGATTTTAACTTAAAGTACAGAACTTTAAACTAATAACTTCCATTCTTTAAGTTATTAACTAGAAGAAAAGAATTTTGATTTTAACTTAAAGTACAGAACTTTAAATTAATAACTTCCTTTCTTTAAGTTATTTACTTGAAGAAAAGAATTTTGATTTTAACTTAAAGTACAGAACTTTAAACTAACAACTTCCATTCTTTAAGTTATTTAATTGAAGAAAAGAATTTTGATTTTAACTTAAAGTACACAACTTTCAACTAACAACTTCCATTCTTTAAGTTATTAACTTGAAGAAAAGAATTTTGATTTTAACTTAAAGTACAGAACTTTAAACTAACAACTTCCATTCTTTAAGTTATTAACTTGAAGAAAAGAATTTTGATTTTAACTTAAAGTACAGAACTTTGAACTAACAACTTCCATTTTTTAAGTTATTAACTTGAAGAAAAGAATTTTGATTTTAACTTAAAGTACAGAACTTTAAATTAATAACTTCTTTTTTTCAAGTTAATAACTTAAAGAATGGAAGTTGTTAGTTCAAAGTTCTGTACTTTAAGTTAAAATCAAAATTCTGTTCTTCAAGTAAATAACTTAAAGAAAGGAAGTTATTAATTTAAAGTTCTGTACTTTAAGTTAAAATCAAAATTCTTTTCTTCAAGTTAATAACTTAAAGAATGGAAGTTGTTAGTTCAAAGTTCTGTACTTTAAGTTAAAATCAAAATTCTGTTCTTCAAGTAAATAACTTAAAGAAAGGAAGTTATTAATTCAAAGTTCTGTACTTTAAGTTAAAATCAAAATTCTGTTCTTCAAGTAAATAACTTAAAGAAAGGAAGTTATTAATTTAAAGTTCTGTACTTTAAGTTAAAATCAAAATTCTTTTCTTCAAGTTAATAACTTAAAGAATGGAAGTTGTTAACTTGAAGAAGAGAATTTTGATTTTAACTTAAAGTACAGAACTTTCAACTAACAACTTCCATTCTTTAAGTTATTAACTTGAACAAAAGAATTTTGATTTTAACTTAAAGTACAGAACTTTAAATTAATAACTTCCTTTCTTTAAGTTATTTATTTGAAGAAAAGAATTTTGATTTTAACTTAAAGTACAGAACTTTAAACTAATAACTTCCATTCTTTAAGTTATTTAATTGAAGAAAAGAATTTTGATTTTAACTTAAAGTACAGAACTTTAAACTAACAACTTCCATTTTTTAAGATATTAACTTGAAGAAAAGAATTTTGATTTTAACTTAAAGTACAGAACTTTGAACTAACAACTTCCATTCTTTAAGTTATTAACTAGTAGAAAAGAATTTTGATTTTAACTTTCAGTACAGAATTTTAAATTAATAACTTCCTTTCTTTAAGTTATTTACTTGAAGAAAAGAAGTTTGATTTTAACTTAAAGTACAGAACTTTAAACTAATAACTTCCATTCTTTAAGTTATTTAATTGAAGAAAAGAATTTTGATTTTAACTTAAAGTACAGAACTTTGAACTAACAACTTCCATTCTTTAAGTTATTAACTTGAAGAAAAGAATTTTGATTTTAACTTAAAGTACAGAACTTTGAACTAACAACTTCCATTCTTTAAGTTATTAACTTGAAGAAAAGAATTTTGATTTTAACTTAAAGTACAGAACTTTGAACTAACAACTTCCATTCTTTAAGTTATTAACTTGAAGAAAAGAATTTTGATTTTAACTTAAAGTACAGAACTTTAAACTAACAACTTCCATTCTTTAATTTATTAACTTTTAAAAAATAAATTTTGATTTTAACTTAAAGTACAGAACTTTAAACTAATTACTTCCATTCATTAAGTTATTTACTTGACGAAAAGAATTTTGATTTTAACTTAAAGTACAGAACTTTAAATTAATAACTTCCTTTCTTTAAGTTATTTACTTGAAGAACAGAATTTTGATTTTAACTTAAAGTACAGAACTTTAAACTAACAACTTCCATTCTTTAAGTTATTAACTTGAAAAAAACAATTTTGATTTTAACTTAAAGTACAGAACTTTAAACTAACAACTTCCATTCTTTAAGTTATGTAATTGAAGAAAAGAATTTTGATTTTAACTTAAAGTACAGAACTTTAAATTAATAACTTCCTTTCTTTAAGTTATTTACTTGAAGAACAGAATTTTGATTTTAACTTAAAGTACAGAACTTTAAACTAACAACTTCCATTCTTTAAGTTATTAACTTGAAGCAAAGAATTTTGATTTTAACTTTAAGTAAAGAACTTTAAACTAACAACTTCCATTCTTTTATTTATTAACTTGAAGAAAAGAATTTTGATTTTAACTTAAAGTACAGAACTTTAAACTAATTACTTCCATTCATTAAGTTATTTACTTGACGAAAAGAATTTTGATTTTAACTTAAAGTACAGAACTTTAAATTAATAACTTCCTTTCTTTAAGTTATTTACTTGAAGAACAGAATTTTGATTTTAACTTAAAGTACAGAACTGTAAACTAACAACTTCCATTCTTTAAGTTATTAACTTGAAAAAAAGAATTTTGATTTTAACTTAAAGTACAGAACTTTAAACTAATAACTTCCATTCTTTAAGTTATTAACTAGAAGAAAAGAATTTTGATTTTAACTTAAAGTACAGAACTTTAAATTAATAACTTCCTTTCTTTAAGTTATTTACTTGAAGAAAAGAATTTTGATTTTAACTTAAAGTACAGAACTTTAAACTAACAACTTCCATTCTTTAAGTTATTTAATTGAAGAAAAGAATTTTGATTTTAACTTAAAGTACAGAACTTTCAACTAACAACTTCCATTCTTTAAGTTATTAACTTGAAGAAAAGAATTTTGATTTTAACTTAAAGTACAGAACTTTAAACTAACAACTTCCATTCTTTAAGTTATTAACTTGAAGAAAAGAATTTTGATTTTAACTTAAAGTACAGAACTTTGAACTAACAACTTCCATTTTTTAAGTTATTTACTTGAAGAAAAGAATTTTGATTTTAACTTAAAGTACAGAACTTTAAATTAATAACTTCTTTTCTTTAAGTTATTAACTTGAAGAAAAGAATTTTGATTTTAACTTAAAGTACAGAACTTTGAACTAACAACTTCCATTCTTTAAGTTATTAACTTGAAGAAAAGAATTTTGATTTTAACTTAAAGTACAGAACTTTGAACTAACAACTTCCATTCTTTAAGTTATTAACTTGAAGAAAAGAATTTTGATTTTAACTTAAAGTACAGAACTTTAAACTAACAACTTCCATTCTTTAATTTATTAACTTGAAGAAAAGAATTTTGATTTTAACTTAAAGTACAGAACTTTAAACTAATTACTTCCATTCATTAAGTTATTTGCTTGACGAAAAGAATTTTGATTTTAACTTAAAGTACAGAACATTAAATTAATAACTTCCTTTCTTTAAGTTATTTACTTGAAGAACAGAATTTTGATTTTAACTTATAACTTCCATTCTTTAAGTTATTAACTAAAAGAAAAGAATTTTGATCTTAACTTAAAGTACAGAACTTTAAAATAATAACTTCCTTTCTTTAAGTTATTTACTTGAAGAAAAGAATTTTGATTTTAACTTAAAGTACAGAACTTTAAACTAACAACTTCCATTCATTAAGTTATTTAATTGAAGAAAAGAATTTTGATTTTAACTTAAAGTACAGAACTTTAAACTAACAACTTCCATTCTTTTTGTTATTAACTTGAAGAAAAGAATTTTGATTTTAACTTAAAGTACAGAACTTTAAACTAACAACTTCCATTCTTTACGTTATTTAATTGAAGAAAAGAATTTTGATTTTAACTTAAAGTACAGAACTTTAAACTAACAACTTCCATTCTTTAAGTTATTAACTTGAAGAAAAGAATTTTGATTTTAACTTAAAGTACAGAACTTTGAACTAACAACTTCCATTCTTTAAGTTATTAACTTGAAGAAAAGAATTTTGATTTTAATTTAAAGTACAGAACTTTGAACTAACAACTTCCATTCTTTAAGTTATTAACTTGAAGAAAAGAATTTTGATTTTAACTTAAAGTACAGAACTTTAAATTAATAACTTCCTTTCTTTAAGTTATTTACTTGAAGAACAGAATTTTGATTTTAACTTAAAGTACAGAACTTTGAATTAATAACTTCCTTTCTTTAAGTTATTTACTTGAAGAACAGAATTTTGATTTTAACTTAAAGTACAGAACTTTGAACTAACAACTTCCATTCTTTAAGTTATTAACTTGAAGAAAAGAATTTTGATTTTAACTTAAAGTACAGAACTTTAAATTAATAACTTCCTTTCTTTAAGTTATTTACTTGAAGAACAGAATTTTGATTTTAACTTAAAGTACAGAACTTTGAACTAACAACTTCCATTCTTTAAGTTATTAACTTGAAAAAAAGAATTTTGATTTTAACTTAAAGTACAGAACTTTAAACTAATAACTTCCTTTCTTTACGTTATTTACTTGAAGAAAAGAATTTTGATTTTAAGTTAAAGTACAAAACTTTAAACTAACAACTTCCATTCTTTAAGTTATTTAATTGAAGAAAAGAATTTTGATTTTAATTTAAAGTACAGAACTTTAAACTAACAACTTCCATTCTTTTTGTTATTAACTTGAAGAAAAGAATTTTGATTTTAACTTAAAGTACAGAACTTTGAACTAACAACTTCCATTCTTTAAGTTATTAACTTGAAGAAAAGAATTTTGATTTTAACTTAAAGTACAGAACTTTAAACTAACAACTTCCATTCTTTAAGTTATTAACTTGAAGAAAAGAATTTTGATTTTAACTTAAAGTATAGAACTTTGAACTAACAGCTTCCATTCTTTAAGTTATTAACTTGAAGAAAAGAATTTTGATTTTAACTTAAAGTACAGAACTTTGAACTAACAACTTCAATTCTTTAAGTTATTAACTCGAAGAAAAGAATTTTGATTTTAACTTAAAGTACAGAACTTTAAATTAATAACTTCCTTTCTTTAAGTTATTTACTTGAAGAACAGAATTTTGATTTTAACTTAAAGTACAGAACTTTGAACTAACAACTTCCATTCTTTAAGTTATTAACTTGAAAAAAAGAATTTTGATTTTAACTTAAAGTACAGAACTTTAAACTAATAACTTCCATTCTTTAAGTTATTAACTAGAAGAAAAGAATTTTGATTTTAACTTCAAGTACAGAACTTTAAAATAATAACTTCCTTTCTTTAAGTTATTTACTTGAAGAAAAGAATTTTGATTTTAACTTAAAGTACAGAACTTTAAAATAATAACTTCCTTTCTGTAAGTTATTTACTTGAAGAAAAGAATTTTGATTTTAACTTAAAGTACAGAACTTTAAACTAACAACTTCCATTCATTAAGTTATTTAATTGAAGAAAAGAATTTTGATTTTAACTTAAAGTACAGAACTTTAAACTAATAACTTCCATTCTTTAAGTTTATAACTTGAAGAAAAGAATTTTGATTTTAACTTAAAGTACAGAACTTTGAACTAACAACTTCCATTCTTTAAGTTATTAACTTGAAGAAAAGAATTTTGATTTTAACTTAAAGTACAGAACTTTGAACTAACAACTTCCATTCTTTAAGTTATTAACTTGAAGAAAAGAATTTTGATTTTAACTTAAAGTACAGAACTTTAAACTAACAACTTCCATTCTTTAATTTATTAACTTGAAGAAAAGAATTTTGATTTTAACTTAAAGTACAGAACTTTAAACTAATTACTTCCATTCATTAAGTTATTTACTTGACGAAAAGAATTTTGATTTTAACTTAAAGTACAGAACTTTAAATTAATAACTTCCTTTCTTTAAGTTATTTACTTGAAGAACAGAATTTTGATTTTAACTTAAAGTACAGAACTTTAAACTAACAACTTCCATTCTTTAAATTATTAACTAGAAAAAAACAATTTTGATTTTAACTTAAAGTACAGAACTTTACACTAACAACTTCCATTCTTTAAGTTATGTAATTGAAGAAAAGAATTTTGATTTTAACTTAAAGTTCAGAACTTTAAATTAATAACTTCCTTTCTTTAAGTTATTTACTTGAAGAACAGAATTTTGATTTTAACTTAAAGTACAGAACTTTAAACTAACAACTTCCATTCTTTAAGTTATTAACTTGAAGAAAAGAATTTTGATTTTAACTTAAAGTAAAGAACTTTAAACTAACAACTTCCATTCTTTAATATATTAACTTGAAGGAAAGAATTTTGATTTTAACTTAAAGTACAGAACTTTAAACTAATTACTTCCATTCTTTAAGTTATTAACTTGAAGAAAAGAATTTTGATTTTAACTTAAAGTACAGAACTTTAAACTAACAACTTCCATTCATTAAGTTATTTAATTGAAGAAAAGAATTTTGATTTTAACTTAAAGTACAGAACTTTAAACTAACAACTTCCATTCTTTTTGTTATTAACTTGAAGAAAAGAATTTTGATTTTAACTTAAAGTACAGAACTTTAAACTAACAACTTCCATTCTTTACGTTATTTAATTGAAGAAAAGAATTTTGATTTTAACTTAAAGTACAGAACTTTAAACTAACAACTTCCATTCTTTAAGTTATTAACTTGAAGAAAAGAATTTTGATTTTAACTTAAAGTACAGAACTTTGAACTAACAACTTCCATTCTTTAAGTTATTAACTTGAAGAAAAGAATTTTGATTTTAATTTAAAGTACAGAACTTTGAACTAACAACTTCCATTCTTTAAGTTATTAACTTGAAGAAAAGAATTTTGATTTTAACTTAAAGTACAGAACTTTAAATTAATAACTTCCTTTCTTTAAGTTATTTACTTGAAGAACAGAATTTTGATTTTAACTTAAAGTACAGAACTTTGAATTAATAACTTCCTTTCTTTAAGTTATTTACTTGAAGAACAGAATTTTGATTTTAACTTAAAGTACAGAACTTTGAACTAACAACTTCCATTCTTTAAGTTATTAACTTGAAGAAAAGAATTTTGATTTTAACTTAAAGTACAGAACTTTAAATTAATAACTTCCTTTCTTTAAGTTATTTACTTGAAGAACAGAATTTTGATTTTAACTTAAAGTACAGAACTTTGAACTAACAACTTCCATTCTTTAAGTTATTAACTTGAAAAAAAGAATTTTGATTTTAACTTAAAGTACAGAACTTTAAACTAATAACTTCCTTTCTTTACGTTATTTACTTGAAGAAAAGAATTTTGATTTTAAGTTAAAGTACAAAACTTTAAACTAACAACTTCCATTCTTTAAGTTATTTAATTGAAGAAAAGAATTTTGATTTTAATTTAAAGTACAGAACTTTAAACTAACAACTTCCATTCTTTTTGTTATTAACTTGAAGAAAAGAATTTTGATTTTAACTTAAAGTACAGAACTTTGAACTAACAACTTCCATTCTTTAAGTTATTAACTTGAAGAAAAGAATTTTGATTTTAACTTAAAGTACAGAACTTTAAACTAACAACTTCCTTTCTTTAAGTTATTAACTTGAAGAAAAGAATTTTGATTTTAACTTAAAGTATAGAACTTTGAACTAACAGCTTCCATTCTTTAAGTTATTAACTTGAAGAAAAGAATTTTGATTTTAACTTAAAGTACAGAACTTTGAACTAACAACTTCAATTCTTTAAGTTATTAACTCGAAGAAAAGAATTTTGATTTTAACTTAAAGTACAGAACTTTAAATTAATAACTTCCTTTCTTTAAGTTATTTACTTGAAGAACAGAATTTTGATTTTAACTTAAAGTACAGAACTTTGAACTAACAACTTCCATTCTTTAAGTTATTAACTTGAAAAAAAGAATTTTGATTTTAACTTAAAGTACAGAACTTTAAACTAATAACTTCCATTCTTTAAGTTATTAACTAGAAGAAAAGAATTTTGATTTTAACTTCAAGTACAGAACTTTAAAATAATAACTTCCTTTCTTTAAGTTATTTACTTGAAGAAAAGAATTTTGATTTTAACTTAAAGTACAGAACTTTAAAATAATAACTTCCTTTCTGTAAGTTATTTACTTGAAGAAAAGAATTTTGATTTTAACTTAAAGTACAGAACTTTAAACTAACAACTTCCATTCATTAAGTTATTTAATTGAAGAAAAGAATTTTGATTTTAACTTAAAGTACAGAACTTTAAACTAATAACTTCCATTCTTTAAGTTTATAACTTGAAGAAAAGAATTTTGATTTTAACTTAAAGTACAGAACTTTGAACTAACAACTTCCATTCTTTAAGTTATTAACTTGAAGAAAAGAATTTTGATTTTAACTTAAAGTACAGAACTTTGAACTAACAACTTCCATTCTTTAAGTTATTAACTTGAAGAAAAGAATTTTGATTTTAACTTAAAGTACAGAACTTTAAACTAACAACTTCCATTCTTTAATTTATTAACTTGAAGAAAAGAATTTTGATTTTAACTTAAAGTACAGAACTTTAAACTAATTACTTCCATTCATTAAGTTATTTACTTGACGAAAAGAATTTTGATTTTAACTTAAAGTACAGAACTTTAAATTAATAACTTCCTTTCTTTAAGTTATTTACTTGAAGAACAGAATTTTGATTTTAACTTAAAGTACAGAACTTTAAACTAACAACTTCCATTCTTTAAATTATTAACTAGAAAAAAACAATTTTGATTTTAACTTAAAGTACAGAACTTTACACTAACAACTTCCATTCTTTAAGTTATGTAATTGAAGAAAAGAATTTTGATTTTAACTTAAAGTTCAGAACTTTAAATTAATAACTTCCTTTCTTTAAGTTATTTACTTGAAGAACAGAATTTTGATTTTAACTTAAAGTACAGAACTTTAAACTAACAACTTCCATTCTTTAAGTTATTAACTTGAAGAAAAGAATTTTGATTTTAACTTAAAGTAAAGAACTTTAAACTAACAACTTCCATTCTTTAATATATTAACTTGAAGGAAAGAATTTTGATTTTAACTTAAAGTACAGAACTTTAAACTAATTACTTCCATTCTTTAAGTTATTAACTTGAAGAAAAGAATTTTGATTTTAACTTAAAGTACAGAACTTTAAACTAACAACTTCCATTCTTTAAGTTATTAACTTGAAGAAAAGAACTTTGATTTTAACTTAAAGTACAGAACTTTGAACTAACAACTTCCATTCTTTAAGTTATTAACTTGAAGAAAAGAATTTTGTTTTAACTTAAAGTACAGAACTTTAAACTAACAACTTCCATTCTTTAAGTTATTAACTTGAAGAAAAGAATTTTGATTTTAACTTAAAGTACAGAACTTTGAACTAACAACTTCCATTTTTTAAATTATTAACTAGAAGAAAAGAATTTTGATTTTAACTTAAAGTACAGAACTTTAAATTAATAACTTCCTTTCTTTAAGTTATTAACTTGAAGAAAAGAATTTTGATTTTAACTTAAAGTACAGAACTTTGAACTAACAACTTCCATTCTTTAAGTTATTAACTTGAAGAAAAGAATTTTGATTTTAACTTAAAGTACAGAACTTTGAACTAACAGCTTCCATTCTTTAAGTTATTAACTTGAAGAAAAGAATTTTGATTTTAACTTAAAGTACAGAACTTTAAACTAACAACTTCCATTCTTTAATTTATTAACTTGAAGAAAAGAATTTTGATTTTAACTTAAAGTACAGAACTTTAAACTAATTACTTCCATTCATTATGTTATTTACTTGACGAAAAGAATTTTGATTTTAACTTAAAGTACAGAACATTAAATTAATAACTTCCTTTCTTTAAGTTATTTACTTGAAGAACAGAATTTTGATTTTAACTTAAAGTACAGAACTTTAAACTAACAACTTCCATTCTTTAAGTTATTAACTTGAAAAAAAGAATTTTGATTTTAACTTAAAGTACAGAACTTTAAACTAATAACTTCCATTCTTTAAGTTATTAATTAGAAGAAAAGAATTTTGATTTTAACTTAAAGTACAGAACTTTGAACTAACAACTTCAATTCTTTAAGTTATTAACTTGAAGAAAAGAATTTTGATTTTAACTTAAAGTACAGAACTTTGAACTAACAACTTCCATTTTTTAAATTATTAACTTGAAGAAAAGAATTTTGATTTTAACTTAAAGTACAGAACTTTAAATTAATAACTTCCTTTCTTTAAGTTATTAACTTGAAGAAAAGAATTTTGATTTTAACTTAAAGTACAGAACTTTGAACTAACAACTTCCATTCTTTAAGTTATTAACTTGAAGAAAAGAATTTTGATTTTAACTTAAAGTACAGAACTTTGAACTAACAGCTTCCATTCTTTAAGTTATTAACTTGAAGAAAAGAATTTTGATTTTAAGTTAAAGTACAGAACTTCAAACTAACAACTTCCATTCTTTAAGTTATTTAATTGAAGAAAAGAATTTTGATTTTAATTTAAAGTACAGAACTTTAAACTAACAACTTCCATTCTTTTTGTTATTAACTTGAAGAAAAGAATTTTGATTTTAACTTAAAGTAAAGAACTTTGAACTAACAACTTCCATTCTTTAAGTTATTAACTTGAAAAAAAGAATTTTGATTTTAACTTAAAGTACAGAACTTTAAACTAATAACTTCCATTCTTTAAGTTATTAACTAGAAGAAAAGAATTTTGATTTTAACTTCAAGTACAGAACTTTAAATTAATAACTTCCTTCCTTTACGTTATTTACTTGAAGAAAAGAATTTTGATTTTAAGTTAAAGTACAGAACTTTAAACTAACAACTTCCATTCTTTAAGTTATTTAATTGAAGAAAAGAATTTTGATTTTGATTTAAAGTACAGAACTTTAAACTAACAACTTCCATTCTTTTTGTTATTAACTTGAAGAAAAGAATTTTGATTTTAACTTAAAGTAAAGAACTTTGAACTAACAACTTCCATTCTTTAAGTTATTAACTTGAAGAAAAGAATTTTGATTTTAACTTAAAGTACAGAACTTTAAACTAACAATTTCCATTCTTTAAGTTATTAACTTGAAGAAAAGAATTTTGATTTTAACTTAAAGTATAGAACTTTGAACTAACAACTTCCATTCTTTAAGTTATTAACTTTAAGAAAAGAATTTTGATTTTAACTTAAAGTACAGAACTTTGAACTAACAACTTCAATTCTTTAAGTTATTAACTTGAAGAAAAGAATTTTGATTTTAACTTAAAGTACAGAACTTTGAACTAACAACTTCCATTTTTTAAATTATTAACTTGAAGAAAAGAATTTTGATTTTAACTTAAAGTACAGAACTTTAAATTAATAACTTCCTTTCTTTAAGTTATTAACTTGAAGAAAAGAATTTTGATTTTAACTTAAAGTACAGAACTTTGAACTAACAACTTCCATTCTTTAAGTTATTAACTTGAAGAAAAGAATTTTGATTTTAACTTAAAGTACAGAACTTTGAACTAACAGCTTCCATTCTTTAAGTTATTAACTTGAAGAAAAGAATTTTGATTTTAAGTTAAAGTACAGAACTTTAAACTAACAACTTCCATTCTTTAAGTTATTTAATTGAAGAAAAGAATTTTGATTTTAATTTAAAGTACAGAACTTTAAACTAACAACTTCCATTCTTTTTGTTATTAACTTGAAGAAAAGAATTTTGATTTTAACTTAAAGTAAAGAACTTTGAACTAACAACTTCCATTCTTTAAGTTATTAACTTGAAGAAAAGAATTTTGATTTTAACTTAAAGTACAGAACTTTAAACTAACAACTTCCATTCTTTAAGTTATTAACTTGAAGAAAAGAATTTTGATTTTAACTTAAAGTATAGAACTTTGAACTAACAACTTCCATTCTTTAAGTTATTAACTTTAAGAAAAGAATTTTGATTTTAACTTAAAGTACAGAACTTTGAACTAACAACTTCAATTCTTTAAGTTATTAACTCGAAAAAAAGAATTTTGATTTTAACTTAAAGTACAGAACTTTAAATTAATAACTTCCTTTCTTTAAGTTATTTACTTGAAGAACAGAATTTTGATTTTAACTTAAAGTACAGAACTTTAAATTAATAACTTCCTTTCTTTAAGTTATTTACTTGAAGAACAGAATTTTGATTTTAACTTAAAGTACAGAACTTTGAACTAACAACTTCCATTCTTTAAGTTATTAACTAGAAAAAAAGAATTTAGATTTTAACTTAAAGTACAGAACTTTAAACTAATAACTTCCATTCTTTAAGTTATTAACTAGAAGAAAAGAATTTTGATTTTAACTTAAAGTACAGAACTTTGAACTAACAACTTCAATTCTTTAAGTTATTAACTCGAAAAAAAGAATTTTGATTTTAACTTAAAGTACAGAACTTTAAATTAATAACTTCCTTTCTTTAAGTTATTTACTTGAAGAACAGAATTTTGATTTTAACTTAAAGTACAGAACTTTGAACTAACAACTTCCATTCTTTAAGTTATTAACTAGAAAAAAAGAATTTTGATTTTAACTTAAAGTACAGAACTTTAAACTAATAACTTCCATTCTTTAAGTTATTAACTAGAAGAAAAGAATTTTGATTTTACCTTCAAGTACAGAACTTTAAACTAATAACTTCCATTCTTTAAGTTATTTAATTGAAGAAAAGAATTTTGATTTTAACTTAAAGTACAGAACTTTAAACTAACAACTTCCATTTTTTAAGATTTTAACTAGAAGAAAAGAATTTTGATTTTAACTTAAAGTACAGAACTTTGAACTAATAACTTCCATTCTTTAAGTTATTAACTTGAAGAAAAGAATTTTGATTTTAACTTAAAGTACAGAACTTTGAACTAACAACTTCCATTCTTTAAGTTATTAACTTGAAGAAAAGAATTTTGATTTTAACTTAAAGTACAGAACTTTGAACTAACAACTTCCATTCTTTAAGTTATTAACTTGAAGAAAAGAATTTTGATTTTAACTTAAAGTACAGAACTTTAAACTAACAACTTCCATTCTTTAATTTATTAACTTGAAGAAAAGAATTTTGATTTTAACTTAAAGTACAGAACTTTAAACTAATTACTTCCATTCATTAAGTTATTTACTTGACGAAAAGAATTTTGATTTTAACTTAAAGTACAGAACTTTAAATTAATAACTTCCTTTCTTTAAGTTATTTACTTGAAGAACAGAATTTTGATTTTAACTTAAAGTACAGAACTTTAAACTAACAACTTCCATTCTTTAAGTTATTAACTAGAAGAAAAGAATTTTGATTTTAACTTCAAGTACAGAACTTTAAATTAATAACTTCCTTTCTTTAAGTTATTTACTTGAAGAAAAGAATTTGGATTTTAAGTTAAAGTACAGAACTTTAAACTAACAACTTCCATTCTTTAAGTTATTTAATTGAAGAAAAGAATTTTGATTTTAATTTAAAGTACAGAACTTTAAACTAACAACTTCCACTCTTTTTGTTATTAACTTGAAGAAAAGAATTTTGATTTTAACTTAAAGTACAGAACTTTGAACTAACAACTTCCATTCTTTAAGTTATTAACTTGAAGAAAAGAATTTTGATTTTAACTTAAAGTACAGAACTTTAAACTAACAACTTCCATTCTTTAAGTTATTAACTTGAAGAAAAGAATTTTGATTTTAACTTAAAGTATAGAACTTTGAACTAACAACTTCCATTCTTTAAGTTATTAACTTGAAAAAAAGAATTTTGATTTTAACTTAAAGTACAGAACTTTAAACTAATAACTTCCATTCTTTAAGTTATTAACTAGAAGAAAAGAATTTTGATTTTAACTTCAAGTACAGAACTTTAAATTAATAACTTCCTTTCTTTAAGTTATTTACTTGAAGAAAAGAATTTTGATTTTAAGTTAAAGTACAGAACTTTAAACTAACAACTTCCATTCTTTAAGTTATTTAATTGAAGAAAAGAATTATGATTTTAATTTAAAGTACAGAACTTTAAACTAACAACTTCCACTCTTTTTGTTATTAACTTGAAGAAAAAAATTTTGATTTTAACTTAATGTACAGAACTTTGAACTAACAACTTCCATTCTTTAAGTTATTAACTTGAAGAAAAGAATTTTGATTTTAACTTAAAGTACAGAACTTTAAACTAACAACTTCCATTCTTTAAGTTATTAACTTGAAGAAAAGAATTTTGATTTTAACTTAAAGTATAGAACTTTGAACTAACAACTTCCATTCTTTAAGTTATTAACTAGAAGAAAAGAATTTTGATTTTAACTTAAAGTACAGAACTTTAAACTAACAACTTCCATTCTTTTTGTTATTAACTTGAAGAAAAGAATTTTGATTTTAACTTAAAGTAAAGAACTTTGAACTAACAACTTCCATTCTTTAAGTTATTAACTTGAAGAAAAGAATTTTGATTTTAACTTAAAGTACAGAACTTTAAAATAATAACTTCCTTTCTTTAAGTTATTTACTTGAAGAATGGAATTTTGATTTTAACTTAAAGTACAGAACTTTAAACTAACAACTTCCATTCATTAAGTTATTTAATTGAAGAAAAGAATTTTGATTTTAACTTAAAGTACAGAACTTTAAACTAACAACTTCCATTCTTTTTGTTATAAACTTGAAGAAAAGAATTTTGATTTTAACTTAAAGTACAGAACTTTGAACTAACAACTTCCATTCTTTAAGTTATTAACTTGAAGAACAGAATTTTGATTTTAACTTAAAGTACAGAACTTTAAACTAACAACTTCCATTCTTTTTGTTATTAACCTGAAGAAAAGAATTTTGATTTTAACTTAAAGTACAGAACTTTGAACTAACAACTTCCATTCTTTAAGTTATTAACTTGAAGAAAAGAATTTTGATTTTAACTTAAAGTACAGAACTTTAAAATAATAACTTCCTTTCTTTAAGTTATTTACTTGAAGAAAAGAATTTTGATTTTAACTTAAAGTACAGAACTTTAAATTAATAACTTACTTTCTTTAAGTTATTTACTTGAAGAACAGAATTTTGATTTTAACTTAAAGTACAGAACTTTGAACTAACAACTTCCATTCTTTAAGTTATTAACTTGAAAAAAAGAATTTTGATTTTAACTTAAAGTACAGAACTTTAAACTAATAACTTCCATTCTTTAAGTTATTAACTAGAAGAAAAGAATTTTGATTTTAACTTCAAGTACAGAACTTTAAATTAATAACTTCCTTTCTTTAAGTTATTTACTTGAAGAAAAGAATTTTGATTTTAAGTTAAAGTACAGAACTTTAAACTAACAACTTCCATTCTTTAAGTTATTTAATTGAAGAAAAGAATTTTGATTTTAATTTAAAGTACAGAACTTTAAACTAACAACTTCCACTCTTTTTGTTATTAACTTGAAGAAAAGAATTTTGATTTTAACTTAAAGTACAGAACTTTGAACTAACAACTTCCATTCTTTAAGTTATTAACTTGAAGAAAAGAATTTTGATTTTAACTTAAAGTACAGAACTGTAAACTAACAACTTCCATTCTTTAAGTTATTAACTTGAAGAAAAGAATTTTGATTTTAACTTAAAGTATAGAACTTTGAACTAACAACTTCCATTCTTTAAGTTATTAACTTGAAAAAAAGAATTTTGATTTTAACTTAAAGTACAGAACTTTAAACTAATAACTTCCATTCTTTAAGTTATTAACTAGAAGAAAAGAATTTTGATTTTAACTTCAAGTACAGAACTTTAAATTAATAACTTCCTTTCTTTAAGTTATTTACTTGAAGAAAAGAATTTTGATTTTAAGTTAAAGTACAGAACTTTAAACTAACAACTTCCATTCTTTAAGTTATTTAATTGAAGAAAAGAATTTTGTTTTAAATTTAAAGTACAGAACTTTAAACTAACAACTTCCACTCTTTTTGTTATTAACTTGAAGAAAAGAATTTTGATTTTAACTTAAAGTACAGAACTTTGAACTAACAACTTCCATTCTTTAAGTTATTAACTTGAAGAAAAGAATTTTGATTTTAACTTAAAGTACAGAACTTTAAACTAACAACTTCCATTCTTTAAGTTATTAACTTGAAGAATAGAATTTTGATTTTAACTTAAAGTATAGAACTTTGAACTAACAACTTCCATTCTTTAAGTTATTAACTAGAAGAAAAGAATTTTGATTTTAACTTAAAGTACAGAACTTTAAACTAACAACTTCCATTCTTTTTGTTATTAACTTGAAGAAAAGAATTTTGATTTTAACTTAAAGTACAGAACTTTGAACTAACAACTTCCATTCTTTAAGTTATTAACTTGAAGAAAAGAATTTTGATTTTAACTTAAAGTACAGAACTTTAAAATAATAACTTCCTTTCTTTAAGTTATTTACTTGAAGAATAGAATTTTGATTTTAACTTAAAGTACAGAACTTTAAACTAACAACTTCCATTCATTAAGTTATTTAATTGAAGAAAAGAATTTTGATTTTAACTTAAAGTACAGAACTTTAAACTAACAACTTCCATTCTTTTTGTTATTAACTTGAAGAAAAGAATTTTGATTTTAACTTAAAGTACAGAACTTTGAACTAACAACTTCCATTCTTTAAGTTATTAACTTGAAGAAAAGAATTTTGATTTTAACTTAAAGTACAGAACTTTAAACTAACAACTTCCATTCTTTTTGTTATTAACTTGAAGAAAAGAATTTTGATTTTAACTTAAAGTACAGAACTTTGAACTAACAACTTCCATTCTTTAAGTTATTAACTTGAAGAAAAGAATTTTGATTTTAACTTAAAGTACAGAACTTTAAAATAATAACTTCCTTTCTTTAAGTTATTTACTTGAAGAAAAGAATTTTGATTTTAACTTAAAGTACAGAACTTTAAACTAACAACTTCCATTCATTAAGTTATTTAATTGAAGAAAAGAATTTTGATTTTAACTTAAAGTACAGAACTTTCAACTAATAACTTCCATTCTTTAAGTTATTAACTTGAAGAAAAGAACTTTGATTTTAACTTAAAGTACAGAACTTTGAACTAACAACTTCCATTCTTTAAGTTATTAACTCGAAGAAAAGAATTTTTGATTTTAACTTAAAGTACAGAACTTTAAACTAACAACTTCCATTCTTTAAGTTATTAACTTGAAGAAAAGAATTTTGATTTTAACTTAAAGTACAGAACTTTGAACTAACAACTTCCATTCTTTAAGTTATTAACTAGAAGAAAAGAATTTTGATTTTAACTTAAAGTACAGAACTTTAAACTAACAACTTCCATTCTTTTTGTTATTAACTTGAAGAAAAGAATTTTGATTTTAACTTAAAGTAAAGAACTTTGAACTAACAACTTCCATTCTTTAAGTTATTAACTTGAAGAAAAGAATTTTGATTTTAACTTAAAGTACAGAACTTTAAAATAATAACTTCCTTTCTTTAAGTTATTTACTTGAAGAATGGAATTTTGATTTTAACTTAAAGTACAGAACTTTAAACTAACAACTTCCATTCATTAAGTTATTTAATTGAAGAAAAGAATTTTGATTTTAACTTAAAGTACAGAACTTTAAACTAACAACTTCCATTCTTTTTGTTATAAACTTGAAGAAAAGAATTTTGATTTTAACTTAAAGTACAGAACTTTGAACTAACAACTTCCATTCTTTAAGTTATTAACTTGAAGAACAGAATTTTGATTTTAACTTAAAGTACAGAACTTTAAACTAACAACTTCCATTCTTTTTGTTATTAACCTGAAGAAAAGAATTTTGATTTTAACTTAAAGTACAGAACTTTGAACTAACAACTTCCATTCTTTAAGTTATTAACTTGAAGAAAAGAATTTTGATTTTAACTTAAAGTACAGAACTTTAAAATAATAACTTCCTTTCTTTAAGTTATTTACTTGAAGAAAAGAATTTTGATTTTAACTTAAAGTACAGAACTTTAAATTAATAACTTACTTTCTTTAAGTTATTTACTTGAAGAACAGAATTTTGATTTTAACTTAAAGTACAGAACTTTGAACTAACAACTTCCATTCTTTAAGTTATTAACTTGAAAAAAAGAATTTTGATTTTAACTTAAAGTACAGAACTTTAAACTAATAACTTCCATTCTTTAAGTTATTAACTAGAAGAAAAGAATTTTGATTTTAACTTCAAGTACAGAACTTTAAATTAATAACTTCCTTTCTTTAAGTTATTTACTTGAAGAAAAGAATTTTGATTTTAAGTTAAAGTACAGAACTTTAAACTAACAACTTCCATTCTTTAAGTTATTTAATTGAAGAAAAGAATTTTGATTTTAATTTAAAGTACAGAACTTTAAACTAACAACTTCCACTCTTTTTGTTATTAACTTGAAGAAAAGAATTTTGATTTTAACTTAAAGTACAGAACTTTGAACTAACAACTTCCATTCTTTAAGTTATTAACTTGAAGAAAAGAATTTTGATTTTAACTTAAAGTACAGAACTTTAAACTAACAACTTCCATTCTTTAAGTTATTAACTTGAAGAAAAGAATTTTGATTTTAACTTAAAGTATAGAACTTTGAACTAACAACTTCCATTCTTTAAGTTATTAACTTGAAAAAAAGAATTTTGATTTTAACTTAAAGTACAGAACTTTAAACTAATAACTTCCATTCTTTAAGTTATTAACTAGAAGAAAAGAATTTTGATTTTAACTTCAAGTACAGAACTTTAAATTAATAACTTCCTTTCTTTAAGTTATTTACTTGAAGAAAAGAATTTTGATTTTAAGTTAAAGTACAGAACTTTAAACTAACAACTTCCATTCTTTAAGTTATTTAATTGAAGAAAAGAATTTTGTTTTAAATTTAAAGTACAGAACTTTAAACTAACAACTTCCACTCTTTTTGTTATTAACTTGAAGAAAAGAATTTTGATTTTAACTTAAAGTACAGAACTTTGAACTAACAACTTCCATTCTTTAAGTTATTAACTTGAAGAAAAGAATTTTGATTTTAACTTAAAGTACAGAACTTTAAACTAACAACTTCCATTCTTTAAGTTATTAACTTGAAGAAAAGAATTTTGATTTTAACTTAAAGTATAGAACTTTGAACTAACAACTTCCATTCTTTAAGTTATTAACTAGAAGAAAAGAATTTTGATTTTAACTTAAAGTACAGAACTTTAAACTAACAACTTCCATTCTTTTTGTTATTAACTTGAAGAAAAGAATTTTGATTTTAACTTAAAGTACAGAACTTTGAACTAACAACTTCCATTCTTTAAGTTATTAACTTGAAGAAAAGAATTTTGATTTTAACTTAAAGTACAGAACTTTAAACTAATAACTTCCATTCTTTAAGTTATTAACTAGAAGAAAAGAATTTTGATTTTAACTTCAAGTACAGAACTTTAAATTAATAACTTCCTTTCTTTAAGTTATTTACTTGAAGAAAAGAATTTTGATTTTAACTTAAAGTACAGAACTTTAAACTAACAACTTCCATTCTTTTTGTTATTAACTTGAAGAAAAGAATTTTGATTTTAACTTAAAGTACAGAACTTTGAACTAACAACTTCCATTCTTTAAGTTATTAACTTGAAGAAAAGAATTTTGATTTTAACTTAAAGTACAGAACTTTAAACTAACAACTTCCATTCTTTTTGTTATTAACTTGAAGAAAAGAATTTTGATTTTAACTTAAAGTACAGAACTTTGAACTAACAACTTCCATTCTTTAAGTTATTAACTTGAAGAAAAGAATTTTGATTTTAACTTAAAGTACAGAACTTTAAAATAATAACTTCCTTTCTTTAAGTTATTTACTTGAAGAAAAGAATTTTGATTTTAACTTAAAGTACAGAACTTTAAACTAACAACTTCCATTCATTAAGTTATTTAATTGAAGAAAAGAATTTTGATTTTAACTTAAAGTACAGAACTTTCAACTAATAACTTCCATTCTTTAAGTTATTAACTTGAAGAAAAGAACTTTGATTTTAACTTAAAGTACAGAACTTTGAACTAACAACTTCCATTCTTTAAGTTATTAACTCGAAGAAAAGAATTTTTGATTTTAACTTAAAGTACAGAACTTTAAACTAACAACTTCCATTCTTTAAGTTATTAACTTGAAGAAAAGAATTTTGATTTTAACTTAAAGTACAGAACTTTGAACTAACAACTTCCATTCTTTAAGTTATTAACTTGAAGAAAAGAATTTTGATTTTAACTTAAAGTACAGAACTTTGAACTAACAACTTCCATTCTTTAAGTTATTAACTTGAAGAAAAGAATTTTGAATTTAACTTAAAGTAAAGAACTTTAAACTAACAACTTCCATTCTTTAATTTATTAACTTGAAGAAAAGAATTTTGATTTTAACTTAAAGTACAGAACTTTAAACTAATTACTTCCATTCATTATGTTATTTACTTGACGAAAAGAATTTTGATTTTAACTTAAAGTACAGAACATAAAATTAATAACTTCCTTTCTTTAAGTTATTTACTTGAAGAACAGAATTTTGATTTTAACTTAAAGTACAGAACTTTAAACTAACAACTTCCATTCTTTAAGTTATTAACTTGAAAAAAAGAATTTTGATTTTAACTTAAAGTACAGAACTTTAAACTAATAACTTCCATTCTTTAAGTTATTAACTAGAAGTTTAGAACTAGAACTTTAAATTAATAACTTCCTTTCTTTAAGTTATTTACTTGAAGAACAAAATTTTGATTTTAACTTAAAGTACAGAACTTTAACTAACAACTTCCATTCTTTAAGTTATTAACTTGAAAAAAAGAATTTTGATTTTAACTTAAAGTACAGAACTTTAAACTAACAACTTCCATTCTTTAAGTTATTAACTTGAAGAAAAGAATTTTGATTTTAACTTAAAGTATAGAACTTTGAACTAACAACTTCCTTTCTTTAAGTTATTAACTTGAAGAAAAGAATTTTGATTTTAACTTAAAGTACAGAACTTTGAACTAACAACTTCCATTCTTTAAGTTATTAATTTGAAGAAAAGAATTTTGATTTTAACTTAAAGTACAGAACTTTGAACTAACAACTTCCATTCTTTAAGTTATTAACTTGAAGAAAAGAATTTTGAATGTAACTTTAAGTAAAGAACTTTAAACTAACAACTTCCATTCTTTAATTTATCAACTTGAAGAAAAGAATTTTGATTTTAACTTAAAGTACAGAACTTTAAACTAATTACTTCCATTCATTATGTTATTTACTTGACGAAAAGAATTTTGATTTTAACTTAAAGTACAGAACATTAAATTAATAACTTCCTTTCTTTAAGTTATTTACTTGAAGAACAGAATTTTGATTTTAACTTAAAGTACAGAACTTTAAACTAACAACTTCCATTCTTTAAGTTATTAACTTGAAAAAAAGAATTTTGATTTTAACTTAAAGTACAGAACTTTAAACTAATAACTTCCATTCTTTAAGTTATTTACTTGAAGAAAAGAATTTTGATTTTAACTTAAAGTACAGAACTTTAAACTAACAACTTCCATTCATTAAGTTATTTAATTGAAGAAAAGAATTTTGATTTTAACTTAAAGTACAGAACTTTAAACTAACAACTTCCATTCTTTTTGTTATTAACTTGAAGAAAAGAATTTTGATTTTAACTTAAAGTACAGAACTTTAAACTAACAACTTCCATTCTTTAAGTTATGTAATTGAAGAAAAGAATTTTGATTTTAACTTAAAGTACAGAACTTTAAATTAATAACTTCCTTTCTTTAAGTTATTTACTTGAAGAACAGAATTTTGATTTTAACTTAAAGTACAGAACTTTAAACTAACAACTTCCATTCTTTAAGTTATTTACTTCAAGAACAGAATTTTGATTTTAACTAAAAGTACAGAACTTTGAACTAACAACTTCCATTCTTTAAGTTATGAACTTGAAGAAAAGAATTTTGATTTTAACTTAAAGTACAGAACTTTGAACTAACAACTTCCATTCTTTAAGTTATTAACTTGAAGAAAACAATTTTGATTTTAATCTAAAGTACAGAACTTTGAACTAACAACTTCCATTCTTTAAGTTATTAACTTGAAGAAAAGAATTTTGATTTTAACTTAAAGTACAGAACTTTAAATTAATAACTTCCTTTCTTTAAGTTATTTACTTGAAGAACAGAATTTTGATTTTAACTTAAAGTACAGAACTTTGAACTAACAACTTCCATTCTTTAAGTTATTAACTTGAAAAAAAGAATTTTGATTTTAACTTCAAGTACAGAACTTTAAATTAATAACTTCCTTTCTTTAAGTTATTTACTTAAAGAAAAGAATTTTGATTTTAAGTTAAAGTACAGAACTTTAAACTAACAACTTCCATTCTTTAAGTTATTTAATTGAAGAAAAGAATTTTGATTTTAATTTAAAGTACAGAACTTTAAACTAACAACTTCCATTCTTTTTGTTATTAACTTGAAGAAAAGAATTTTGATTTTAACTTAAAGTACAGAACTTTGAACTAACAACTTCCATTCTTTAAGTTATTAACTTGAAGAAAAGAATTTTGATTTTAACTTAAAGTACAGAACTTTAAACTAATTACTTCCATTCATTATGTTATTTACTTGACGCAAAGAATTTTGATTTTAACTTAAAGTACAGAACATTAAATTAATAACTTCCTTTCTTTAACTTATTTACTTGAAGAACAGAATTTTGATTTTAACTTAAAGTACAGAACTTTAAACTAACAACTTCCATTCTTTAAGTTATTAACTTAAAAAAAAGAATTTTGATTTTAACTTAAAGTACAGAACTTTAAACTAATAACTTCCATTCTTTAAGTTATTAACTAGAAGAAAAGAATTTTGATTTTAACTTAAAGTACAGAACTTTAAAATAATAACTTCCTTTCTTTAAGTTATTTACTTGTAGAAAAGAATTTTGATTTTAACTTAAAGTACAGAACTTTAAACTAACAACTTCCATTCATTAAGTTATTAACTTGAAGAAAAGAATTTTGATTTTAACTTAAAGTACAGAACTTTGAACTAACAACTTCCATTTTTTAAGATATTAACTTGAAGAAAAGAATTTTGATTTTAACTTAAAGTACAGAACTTTGAACTAACAACTTCCATTTTTTAAGATATTAACTTGAAGAAAAGAATTTTGATTTTAACTTAAAGTACAGAACTTTAAACTAACAACTTCCATTTTTTAAGATATTAACTTGAAGAAAAGAATTTTGATTTTAACTTAAAGTACAGAACTTTGAACTAATAACTTCCATTCTTTAAGTTATTAACTTGAAGAAAAGAATTTTGATTTTAACTTAAAGTACAGAACTTTGAACTAACAACTTCCATTCTTTAAGTTATTAACTTGAAGAAAAGAATTTTGATTTTAACTTAAAGTACAGAACTTTGAACTAACAACTTCCATTTTTTAAGATATTAACTTGAAGAAAAGAATTTTGATTTTAACTTAAAGTACAGAACTTTAAACTAACAACTTCCATTTTTTAAGATATTAACTTGAAGAAAAGAATTTTGATTTTAACTTAAAGTACAGAACTTTGAACTAATAACTTCCATTCTTTAAGTTATTAACTTGAAGAAAAGAATTTTGATTTTAACTTAAAGTACAGAACTTTGAACTAACAACTTCCATTCTTTAAGTTATTAACTTGAAGAAAAGAATTTTGATTTTAACTTAAAGTACAGAACTTTAAACTAACAACTTCCATTCTTGAATTTATTAACTTGTAGAAAAGAATTTTGATTTTAACTTAAAGTACAGAACTTTAAACTAATTACTTCCATTCTTTAAGTTATTAACTTGAAGAAAGGAATTTTGATTTTAACTTAAAGTACAGAACTTTGAACTAACAACTTCCATTCTTTAAGTTATTACCTTGAAGAAAAGAATTTTGATTTTACCTTAACGTACAGAAATTTAAACTAACAACTTCCATTCTTTAATTTATTAACTTGAAGAAAAGAATTTTGATTTTAACTTAAAGTACAGAACTTTAAACTAATTACTTCCATTCATTAAGTTATTTACTTGACGAAAAGAATTTTGATTTTAACTTAAAGTACAGAACTTTAAATTAATAACTTCCTTTCTTTAAGTTATTTACTTGAAGAACAGAATTTTGATTTTAACTTAAAGTACAGAACTTTAAACTAACAACTTCCATTCTTTAAGTTATTAACTTGAAAAAAAGAATTTTGATTTTAACTTAAAGTACAGAACTTTAAACTAATAACTTCCATTCTTTAAGTTATTAACTAGAAGAAAAGAATTTTGATTTTAACTTAAAGTACAGAACTTTAAATTAATAACATCCTTTCTTTAAGTTATTTACTTGAAGAAAAGAATTTTGATTTTAACTTAAAGTACAGAACTTTAAACTAATAACTTCCATTCTTTAAGTTATTTAATTGAAGAAAAGAATTTTGATTTTAACTTAAAGTACAGAACTTTAAACTAACAACTTCCATTCTTTAAGTTATTAACTTGAAGAAAAGAATTTTGATTTTAACTTAAAGTACAGAACTTTAAATTAATAACTTCCTTTCTTTAAGTTATTTACTTGAAGAACAGAATTTTGATTTTAACTTAAAGTACAGAACTTTGAACTAACAACTTCCATTCTTTAAGTTATTAACTTGAAAAAAAGAATTTTGATTTTAACTTCAAGTACAGAACTTTAAATTAATAACTTCCTTTCTTTAAGTTATTTACTTGAAGAAAAGAATTTTGATTTTACCTTAACGTACAGAAATTTAAACTAACAACTTCCATTCTTTAATTTATTAACTTGAAGAAAAGAATTTTGATTTTAACTTAAAGTACAGAACTTTAAACTAATTACTTCCATTCATTAAGTTATTTACTTGACGAAAAGAATTTTGATTTTAACTTAAAGTACAGAACTTTAAATTAATAACTTCCTTTCTTTAAGTTATTAACTTGAAGAAAAGAATTTTGATTTTAACTTAAAGTACAGAACTTTGAACTAACAACTTCCATTCTTTAAGTTATTAATTTGAAGAAAAGAATTTTGATTTTAACTTAAAGTACAGAACTTTGAACTAACAACTTCCATTCTTTAAGTTATTAACTTGAAGAAAAGAATTTTGAATGTAACTTTAAGTAAAGAACTTTAAACTAACAACTTCCATTCTTTAATTTATCAACTTGAAGAAAAGAATTTTGATTTTAACTTAAAGTACAGAACTTTAAACTAATTACTTCCATTCATTATGTTATTTACTTGACGAAAAGAATTTTGATTTTAACTTAAAGTACAGAACATTACATTAATAACTTCCTTTCTTTAAGTTATTTACTTGAAGAACAGAATTTTGATTTTAACTTAAAGTACAGAACTTTAAACTAACAACTTCCATTCTTTAAGTTATTAACTTGAAAAAAAGAATTTTGATTTTAACTTAAAGTACAGAACTTTAAACTAATAACTTCCATTCTTTAAGTTATTTACTTGAAGAAAAGAATTTTGATTTTAACTTAAAGTACAGAACTTTAAACTAACAACTTCCATTCATTAAGTTATTTAATTGAAGAAAAGAATTTTGATTTTAACTTAAAGTACAGAACTTTAAACTAACAACTTCCATTCTTTTTGTTATTAACTTGAAGAAAAGAATTTTGATTTTAACTTAAAGTACAGAACTTTAAACTAACAACTTCCATTCTTTAAGTTATGTAATTGAAGAAAAGAATTTTGATTTTAACTTAAAGTACAGAACTTTAAATTAATAACTTCCTTTCTTTAAGTTATTAACTTGAAGAAAAGAATTTTGATTTTACCTTAACGTACAGAAATTTAAACTAACAACTTCCATTCTTTAATTTATTAACTTGAAGAAAAGAATTTTGATTTTAACTTAAAGTACAGAACTTTAAACTAATTACTTCCATTCATTAAGTTATTTACTTGACGAAAAGAATTTTGATTTTAACTTAAAGTACAGAACTTTAAATTAATAACTTCCTTTCTTTAAGTTATTAACTTGAAGAAAAGAATTTTGATTTTAACTTAAAGTACAGAACTTTGAACTAACAACTTTCATTCTTTAAGTTATTAATTTGAAGAAAAGAATTTTGATTTTAACTTAAAGTACAGAACTTTGAACTAACAACTTCCATTCTTTAAGTTATTAACTTGAAGAAAAGAATTTTGAATGTAACTTTAAGTAAAGAACTTTAAACTAACAACTTCCATTCTTTAATTTATCAACTTGAAGAAAAGAATTTTGATTTTAACTTAAAGTACAGAACTTTAAACTAATTACTTCCATTCATTATGTTATTTACTTGACGAAAAGAATTTTGATTTTAACTTAAAGTACAGAACATTAAATTAATAACTTCCTTTCTTTAAGTTATTTACTTGAAGAACAGAATTTTGATTTTAACTTAAAGTACAGAACTTTAAACTAACAACTTCCATTCTTTAAGTTATTAACTTGAAAAAAAGAATTTTGATTTTAACTTAAAGTACAGAACTTTAAACTAATAACTTCCATTCTTTAAGTTATTTACTTGAAGAAAAGAATTTTGATTTTAACTTAAAGTACAGAACTTTAAACTAACAACTTCCATTCATTAAGTTATTTAATTGAAGAAAAGAATTTTGATTTTAACTTAAAGTACAGAACTTTAAACTAACAACTTCCATTCTTTTTGTTATTAACTTGAAGAAAAGAATTTTGATTTTAACTTAAAGTACAGAACTTTAAACTAACAACTTCCATTCTTTAAGTTATGTAATTGAAGAAAAGAATTTTGATTTTAACTTAAAGTACAGAACTTTAAATTAATAACTTCCTTTCTTTAAGTTATTTACTTGAAGAACAGAATTTTGATTTTAACTTAAAGTACAGAACTTTAAACTAACAACTTCCATTCTTTAAGTTATTTACTTGAAGAACAGAATTTTGATTTTAACTTAAAGTACAGAACTTTGAACTAACAACTTCCATTCTTTAAGTTATGAACTTGAAGAAAAGAATTTTGATTTTAACTTAAAGTACAGAACTTTGAACTAACAACTTCCATTCTTTAAGTTATTAACTTGAAGAAAACAATTTTGATTTTAATCTAAAGTACAGAACTTTGAACTAACAACTTCCATTCTTTAAGTTATTAACTTGAAGAAAAGAATTTTGATTTTAACTTAAAGTACAGAACTTTAAATTAATAACTTCCTTTCTTTAAGTTATTTACTTGAAGAACAGAATTTTGATTTTAACTTAAAGTACAGAACTTTCAACTAACAACTTCCATTCTTTAAGTTATTAACTTGAAAAAAAGAATTTTGATTTTAACTTCAAGTACAGAACTTTAAATTAATAACTTCCTTTCTTTAAGTTATTTACTTGAAGAAAAGAATTTTGATTTTAAGTTAAAGTACAGAACTTTAAACTAACAACTTCCATTCTTTAAGTTATTTAATTGAAGAAAAGAATTTTGATTTTAATTTAAAGTACAGAACTTTAAACTAACAACTTCCATTCTTTTTGTTATTAACTTGAAGAAAAGAATTTTGATTTTAACTTAAAGTACAGAACTTTGAACTAACAACTTCCATTCTTTAAGTTATTAACTTGAAGAAAAGAATTTTGATTTTAACTTAAAGTACAGAACTTTAAACTAATTACTTCCATTCATTATGTTATTTACTTGACGCAAAGAATTTTGATTTTAACTTAAAGTACAGAACATTAAATTAATAACTTCCTTTCTTTAAGTTATTTACTTGAAGAACAGAATTTTGATTTTAACTTAAAGTACAGAACTTTAAACTAACAACTTCCATTCTTTAAGTTATTAACTTAAAAAAAAGAATTTTGATTTTAACTTAAAGTACAGAACTTTAAACTAATAACTTCCATTCTTTAAGTTATTAACTAGAAGAAAAGAATTTTGATTTTAACTTAAAGTACAGAACTTTAAAATAATAACTTCCTTTCTTTAAGTTATTTACTTGTAGAAAAGAATTTTGATTTTAACTTAAAGTACAGAACTTTAAACTAACAACTTCCATTCATTAAGTTATTAACTTGAAGAAAAGAATTTTGATTTTAACTTAAAGTACAGAACTTTGAACTAACAACTTCCATTTTTTAAGATATTAACTTGAAGAAAAGAATTTTGATTTTAACTTAAAGTACAGAACTTTGAACTAACAACTTCCATTTTTTAAGATATTAACTTGAAGAAAAGAATTTTGATTTTAACTTAAAGTACAGAACTTTAAACTAACAACTTCCATTTTTTAAGATATTAACTTGAAGAAAAGAATTTTGATTTTAACTTAAAGTACAGAACTTTGAACTAATAACTTCCATTCTTTAAGTTATTAACTTGAAGAAAAGAATTTTGATTTTAACTTAAAGTACAGAACTTTGAACTAACAACTTCCATTCTTTAAGTTATTAACTTGAAGAAAAGAATTTTGATTTTAACTTAAAGTACAGAACTTTGAACTAACAACTTCCATTTTTTAAGATATTAACTTGAAGAAAAGAATTTTGATTTTAACTTAAAGTACAGAACTTTAAACTAACAACTTCCATTTTTTAAGATATTAACTTGAAGAAAAGAATTTTGATTTTAACTTAAAGTACAGAACTTTGAACTAATAACTTCCATTCTTTAAGTTATTAACTTGAAGAAAAGAATTTTGATTTTAACTTAAAGTACAGAACTTTAAATTAATAACTTCCTTTCTTTAAGTTATTTACTTGAAGAACAGAATTTTGATTTTAACTTAAAGTACAGAACTTTGAACTAACAACTTCCATTCTTTAAGTTATTAACTTGAAAAAAAGAATTTTGATTTTAACTTCAAGTACAGAACTTTAAATTAATAACTTCCTTTCTTTAAGTTATTTACTTGAAGAAAAGAATTTTGATTTTACCTTAACGTACAGAAATTTAAACTAACAACTTCCATTCTTTAATTTATTAACTTGAAGAAAAGAATTTTGATTTTAACTTAAAGTACAGAACTTTAAACTAATTACTTCCATTCATTAAGTTATTTACTTGACGAAAAGAATTTTGATTTTAACTTAAAGTACAGAACTTTAAATTAATAACTTCCTTTCTTTAAGTTATTAACTTGAAGAAAAGAATTTTGATTTTAACTTAAAGTACAGAACTTTGAACTAACAACTTCCATTCTTTAAGTTATTAATTTGAAGAAAAGAATTTTGATTTTAACTTAAAGTACAGAACTTTGAACTAACAACTTCCATTCTTTAAGTTATTAACTTGAAGAAAAGAATTTTGAATGTAACTTTAAGTAAAGAACTTTAAACTAACAACTTCCATTCTTTAATTTATCAACTTGAAGAAAAGAATTTTGATTTTAACTTAAAGTACAGAACTTTAAACTAATTACTTCCATTCATTATGTTATTTACTTGACGAAAAGAATTTTGATTTTAACTTAAAGTACAGAACATTAAATTAATAACTTCCTTTCTTTAAGTTATTTACTTGAAGAACAGAATTTTGATTTTAACTTAAAGTACAGAACTTTAAACTAACAACTTCCATTCTTTAAGTTATTAACTTGAAAAAAAGAATTTTGATTTTAACTTAAAGTACAGAACTTTAAACTAATAACTTCCATTCTTTAAGTTATTTACTTGAAGAAAAGAATTTTGATTTTAACTTAAAGTACAGAACTTTAAACTAACAACTTCCATTCATTAAGTTATTTAATTGAAGAAAAGAATTTTGATTTTAACTTAAAGTACAGAACTTTAAACTAACAACTTCCATTCTTTTTGTTATTAACTTGAAGAAAAGAATTTTGATTTTAACTTAAAGTACAGAACTTTAAACTAACAACTTCCATTCTTTAAGTTATGTAATTGAAGAAAAGAATTTTGATTTTAACTTAAAGTACAGAACTTTAAATTAATAACTTCCTTTCTTTAAGTTATTAACTTGAAGAAAAGAATTTTGATTTTACCTTAACGTACAGAAATTTAAACTAACAACTTCCATTCTTTAATTTATTAACTTGAAGAAAAGAATTTTGATTTTAACTTAAAGTACAGAACTTTAAACTAATTACTTCCATTCATTAAGTTATTTACTTGACGAAAAGAATTTTGATTTTAACTTAAAGTACAGAACTTTAAATTAATAACTTCCTTTCTTTAAGTTATTAACTTGAAGAAAAGAATTTTGATTTTAACTTAAAGTACAGAACTTTGAACTAACAACTTCCATTCTTTAAGTTATTAATTTGAAGAAAAGAATTTTGATTTTAACTTAAAGTACAGAACTTTGAACTAACAACTTCCATTCTTTAAGTTATTAACTTGAAGAAAAGAATTTTGAATGTAACTTTAAGTAAAGAACTTTAAACTAACAACTTCCATTCTTTAATTTATCAACTTGAAGAAAAGAATTTTGATTTTAACTTAAAGTACAGAACTTTAAACTAATTACTTCCATTCATTATGTTATTTACTTGACGAAAAGAATTTTGATTTTAACTTAAAGTACAGAACATTAAATTAATAACTTCCTTTCTTTAAGTTATTTACTTGAAGAACAGAATTTTGATTTTAACTTAAAGTACAGAACTTTAAACTAACAACTTCCATTCTTTAAGTTATTAACTTGAAAAAAAGAATTTTGATTTTAACTTAAAGTACAGAACTTTAAACTAATAACTTCCATTCTTTAAGTTATTTACTTGAAGAAAAGAATTTTGATTTTAACTTAAAGTACAGAACTTTAAACTAACAACTTCCATTCATTAAGTTATTTAATTGAAGAAAAGAATTTTGATTTTAACTTAAAGTACAGAACTTTAAACTAACAACTTCCATTCTTTTTGTTATTAACTTGAAGAAAAGAATTTTGATTTTAACTTAAAGTACAGAACTTTAAACTAACAACTTCCATTCTTTAAGTTATGTAATTGAAGAAAAGAATTTTGATTTTAACTTAAAGTACAGAACTTTAAATTAATAACTTCCTTTCTTTAAGTTATTTACTTGAAGAACAGAATTTTGATTTTAACTTAAAGTACAGAACTTTAAACTAACAACTTCCATTCTTTAAGTTATTTACTTGAAGAACAGAATTTTGATTTTAACTTAAAGTACAGAACTTTGAACTAACAACTTCCATTCTTTAAGTTATGAACTTGAAGAAAAGAATTTTGATTTTAACTTAAAGTACAGAACTTTGAACTAACAACTTCCATTCTTTAAGTTATTAACTTGAAGAAAACAATTTTGATTTTAATCTAAAGTACAGAACTTTGAACTAACAACTTCCATTCTTTAAGTTATTAACTTGAAGAAAAGAATTTTGATTTTAACTTAAAGTACAGAACTTTAAATTAATAACTTCCTTTCTTTAAGTTATTTACTTGAAGAACAGAATTTTGATTTTAACTTAAAGTACAGAACTTTCAACTAACAACTTCCATTCTTTAAGTTATTAACTTGAAAAAAAGAATTTTGATTTTAACTTCAAGTACAGAACTTTAAATTAATAACTTCCTTTCTTTAAGTTATTTACTTGAAGAAAAGAATTTTGATTTTAAGTTAAAGTACAGAACTTTAAACTAACAACTTCCATTCTTTAAGTTATTTAATTGAAGAAAAGAATTTTGATTTTAATTTAAAGTACAGAACTTTAAACTAACAACTTCCATTCTTTTTGTTATTAACTTGAAGAAAAGAATTTTGATTTTAACTTAAAGTACAGAACTTTGAACTAACAACTTCCATTCTTTAAGTTATTAACTTGAAGAAAAGAATTTTGATTTTAACTTAAAGTACAGAACTTTAAACTAATTACTTCCATTCATTATGTTATTTACTTGACGCAAAGAATTTTGATTTTAACTTAAAGTACAGAACATTAAATTAATAACTTCCTTTCTTTAAGTTATTTACTTGAAGAACAGAATTTTGATTTTAACTTAAAGTACAGAACTTTAAACTAACAACTTCCATTCTTTAAGTTATTAACTTAAAAAAAAGAATTTTGATTTTAACTTAAAGTACAGAACTTTAAACTAATAACTTCCATTCTTTAAGTTATTAACTAGAAGAAAAGAATTTTGATTTTAACTTAAAGTACAGAACTTTAAAATAATAACTTCCTTTCTTTAAGTTATTTACTTGTAGAAAAGAATTTTGATTTTAACTTAAAGTACAGAACTTTAAACTAACAACTTCCATTCATTAAGTTATTAACTTGAAGAAAAGAATTTTGATTTTAACTTAAAGTACAGAACTTTGAACTAACAACTTCCATTTTTTAAGATATTAACTTGAAGAAAAGAATTTTGATTTTAACTTAAAGTACAGAACTTTGAACTAATAACTTCCATTCTTTAAGTTATTAACTTGAAGAAAAGAATTTTGATTTTAACTTAAAGTACAGAACTTTAAACTAACAACTTCCATTTTTTAAGATATTAACTTGAAGAAAAGAATTTTGATTTTAACTTAAAGTACAGAACTTTGAACTAATAACTTCCATTCTTTAAGTTATTAACTTGAAGAAAAGAATTTTGATTTTAACTTAAAGTACAGAACTTTGAACTAACAACTTCCATTCTTTAAGTTATTAACTTGAAGAAAAGAATTTTGATTTTAACTTAAAGTACAGAACTTTGAACTAACAACTTCCATTTTTTAAGATATTAACTTGAAGAAAAGAATTTTGATTTTAACTTAAAGTACAGAACTTTAAACTAACAACTTCCATTTTTTAAGATATTAACTTGAAGAAAAGAATTTTGATTTTAACTTAAAGTACAGAACTTTGAACTAATAACTTCCATTCTTTAAGTTATTAACTTGAAGAAAAGAATTTTGATTTTAACTTAAAGTACAGAACTTTGAACTAACAACTTCCATTCTTTAAGTTATTAACTTGAAGAAAAGAATTTTGATTTTAACTTAAAGTACAGAACTTTAAACTAACAACCTCCATTCTTTAAGTTATTAGCTTGAAGAAAAGAATTTTGAATTCAACTTAAAGTAAAGAACTTTAAACTAACAACTTCCATTCTTTAAGTTATTAGCTTGAAGAAAAGAATTTTGATTTTAACTTAAAGTACAGAACTATAAACTAACAACTTCCGTTCCTTAAGTTATTGACTTGAAGAAAAAAATTTTGATTTTAACTTAGAGTACAGAACTTTGAACTAACAACTTCCATTCTTTAATTTATTAACTTGAAGAAAAGAATTTTGATTTTAACTTAAAGTACAGAACTTTAAACTAATTACTTCCATTCATTAAGTTATTTACTTGACGAAAAGAATTTTGATTTTAACTTAAAGTACAGAACTTTAAATTTATAACTTCCTTTCTTTAAGTTATTTACTTGAAGAACAGAATTTTGATTATAACTTAAAGTACAGAACTTTAAACTAACAACTTCCATTCTTTAAGTTATTAACTTGAAGAAAAGAATTTTGATTTTAACTTAAAGTACAGAACTTTGAACTAACAACTTCCATTCTTTAAGTTATTAACTTGCAGACAAGAATTTTGATTTTAACTTAAAGTACAGAACTTTAAACTAACAACTTCCATTCTTGAATTTATTAACTTGTAGAAAAGAATTTTGATTTTAACTTAAAGTACAGAACTTTAAACTAATTACTTCCATTCTTTAAGTTATTAACTTGAAGAAAAGAATTTTGATTTTAACTTAAAGTACAGAACTTTGAACTAACAACTTCCATTCTTTAAGTTATTACCTTGAAGAAAAGAATTTTGATTTTACCTTAACGTACAGAAATTTAAACTAACAACTTCCATTCTTTAATTTATTAACTTGAAGAAAAGAATTTTGATTTTAACTTAAAGTACAGAACTTTAAACTAATTACTTCCATTCATTAAGTTATTTACTTGACGAAAAGAATTTTGATTTTAACTTAAAGTACAGAACTTTAAATTAATAACTTCCTTTCTTTAAGTTATTTACTTGAAGAACAGAATTTTGATTTTAACTTAAAGTACAGAACTTTAAACTAACAACTTCCATTCTTTAAGTTATTAACTTGAAAAAAAGAATTTTGATTTTAACTTAAAGTACAGAACTTTAAACTAATAACTTCCATTCTTTAAGTTATTAACTAGAAGAACAGAATTTTGATTTTAACTTAAAGTACAGAACTTTAAATTAATAACATCCTTTCTTTAAGTTATTTACTTGAAGAAAAGAATTTTGATTTTAACTTAAAGTACAGAACTTTAAACTAATAACTTCCATTCTTTAAGTTATTTAATTGAAGAAAAGAATTTTCATTTTAACTTAAAGTACAGAACTTTAAACTAACAACTTCCATTCTTTAAGTTATTAACTTGAAGAAAAGAATTTTGATTTTAACTTAAAGTACAGAACTTTAAATTAATAACTTCCTTTCTTTAAGTTATTTACTTGAAGAACAGAATTTTGATTTTAACTTAAAGTACAGAACTTTGAACTAACAACTTCCATTCTTTAAGTTATTAACTTGAAAAAAAGAATTTTGATTTTAACTTCAAGTACAGAACTTTAAATTAATAACTTCCTTTCTTTAAGTTATTTACTTGAAGAGAAGAATTTTGATTTTAAGTTAAAGTACAGAACTTTAAACTAACAACTTCCATTCTTTAAGTTATTTAATTGAAGAAAAGAATTTTGATTTTAATTTAAAGTACAGAACTTTAAACTAACAACTTCCATTCTTTTTGTTATTAACTTGAAGAAAAGAATTTTGATTTTAACTTAAAGTACAGAACTTTGAACTAACAACTTCCATTCTTTAAGTTATTAACTTGAAGAAAAGAATTTTGATTTTAACTTAAAGTACAGAACTTTGAACTAACAACTTCCATTTTTTAAGATATTAACTTGAAGAAAAGAATTTTGATTTTAACTTAAAGTACAGAACTTTAAACTAATAACTTCCATTTTTTAAGATATTAACTTGAAGAAAAGAATTTTGATTTTAACTTAAAGTACAGAACTTTGAACTAATAACTTCCATTCTTTAAGTTATTAACTTGAAGAAAAGAATTTTGATTTTAACTTAAAGTACAGAACTTTTAACTAACAACTTCCATTCTTTAAGTTATTAACTTGAAGAAAAGAATTTTGATTTTAACTTAAAGTACAGAACTTTGAACTAACAACTTCCATTTTTTAAGATATTAACTTGAAGAAAAGAATTTTGATTTTAACTTAAAGTACAGAACTTTAAACTAACAACTTCCATTTTTTAAGATATTAACTTGAAGAAAAGAATTTTGATTTTAACTTAAAGTACAGAACTTTGAACTAATAACTTCCATTCTTTAAGTTATTAACTTGAAGAAAAGAATTTTGATTTTAACTTAAAGTACAGAACTTTGAACTAACAACTTCCATTCTTTAAGTTATTAACTTGAAGAAAAGAATTTTGATTTTAACTTAAAGTACAGAACTTTAAACTAACAACTTCCATTCTTGAATTTATTAACTTGTAGAAAAGAATTTTGATTTTAACTTAAAGTACAGAACTTTAAACTAATTACTTCCATTCTTTAAGTTATTAACTTGAAGAAAAGAATTTTGATTTTAACTTAAAGTACAGAACTTTGAACTAACAACTTCCATTCTTTAAGTTATTACCTTGAAGAAAAGAATTTTGATTTTACCTTAACGTACAGAAATTTAAACTAACAACTTCCATTCTTTAATTTATTAACTTGAAGAAAAGAATTTTGATTTTAACTTAAAGTACAGAACTTTAAACTAATTACTTCCATTCATTAAGTTATTTACTTGACGAAAAGAATTTTGATTTTAACTTAAAGTACAGAACTTTAAATTAATAACTTCCTTTCTTTAAGTTATTTACTTGAAGAACAGAATTTTGATTTTAACTTAAAGTACAGAACTTTAAACTAACAACTTCCATTCTTTAAGTTATTAACTTGAAAAAAAGAATTTTGATTTTAACTTAAAGTACAGAACTTTAAACTAATAACTTCCATTCTTTAAGTTATTAACTAGAAGAAAAGAATTTTGATTTTAACTTAAAGTACAGAACTTTAAATTAATAACATCCTTTCTTTAAGTTATTTACTTGAAGAAAAGAATTTTGATTTTAACTTAAAGTACAGAACTTTAAACTAATAACTTCCATTCTTTAAGTTATTTAATTGAAGAAAAGAATTTTGATTTTAACTTAAAGTACAGAACTTTAAACTAACAACTTCCATTCTTTAAGTTATTAACTTGAAGAAAAGAATTTTGATTTTAACTTAAAGTACAGAACTTTAAATTAATAACTTCCTTTCTTTAAGTTATTTACTTGAAGAACAGAATTTTGATTTTAACTTAAAGTACAGATCTTTAAACTAACAACTTCCATTCTTTAAGTTATTAACTTGAAGAAAAGAATTTTGATTTTAACTTAAAGTACAGAACTTTAAACTAATAACTTCCATTCTTTAAGTTATTTAATTGAAGAAAAGAATTTTGATTTTAACTTAAAGTACAGAACTTTAAACTAACAACTTCCATTCCTTAAGTTATTAACTTGAAGAAAACAATTTTGATTTTAACTTAAAGTACAGAACTTTAAATTAATAACTTCCTTTCTTTAAGTTATTTACTTGAAGAACAGAATTTTGATTTTAACTTAAAGTACAGATCTTTAAACTAACAACTTCCATTCTTTAAGTTATTAACTTGAAAAAAAGAATTTTGATTTTAACTTAAAGTACAGAACTTTAAACTAACAACTTCCATTCTTTAAGTTATTAACTTGAAGAAAAAATTTTGATTTTAACTTAAAGTACAGAACTTTAAACTAACAACTTCCATTCTTTAAGTTATTAACTAGAAGAAAAGAATTTTGAATTTAACTTAAAGTACAGAACTTTAAACTAATTACTTCCATTCTTTAAGTTATTTACTTGAAGAAAAAAATTTTGATTTTAACTTAAAGTACAGAACTACCAAATAATAACGTCCTTTCTTTAAGTTATTTACTTGAAGAAAAGAATTTTGATTTTAACTTAAAGTACAGAACTATAAACTAACAACTTCCATTCTTTAATTTATTAACTTGAAGAAAAGAATTTTGATTTTAACTTAAAGTACAGAACTTTAAACTAATTACTTCCATTCATTAAGTTATTTACTAGACGAAAAGAATTTTGATTTTAACTTAAAGTACAGAACTTTAAATTAACAACTTCCTGTCTTTAAGTTATTTACTTGAAGAAAAGAATTTTGATTTTAACTTAAAGTACAGAACTATAAACTAACAACTTCCATTCTTTAATTTATTAACTTGAAAAAAAGAATTTTGATTTTAACTTAAAGTACAGAACATTAAACTAATTACTTCCATTCATTAAGTTATTTACTAGACGAAAAGAATTTTGATTTTAACTTAAAGTACAGAACTTTAAATTAACAACTTCCTGTCTTTAAGTTATTTACTTGAAGAAAAGAATTTTGATTTTAACTTAAAGTACAGAACTATAAACTAACAACTTCCATTCTTTAATTTATTAACTTGAAGAAAAGAATTTTGATTTTAACTTAAAGTACAGAACTTTAAACTAATTACTTCCATTCATTAAGTTATTTACTTGACGAAAAGAATTTTGATTTTAACTTAAAGTACAGAACTTTAAATTAATAACTTCCTTTCTTTAAGTTATTTACTTGAAGAACAGAATTTTGATTTTAACTTAAAGTACAGAACTTTAAACTAACAACTTCCATTCTTTAATTTATTAACTTGAAGAAAAGAATTTTGATTTTAACTTAAAGTACAGAACTTTAAACTAATTACTTCCATTCATTAAGTTATTTACTTGACGAAAAGAATTTTGATTTTAACTTAAAGTACAGAACTTTAAATTAATAACTTCCTTTCTTTAAGTTATTTACTTGAAGAACAGAATTTTGATTTTAACTTAAAGTACAGAACTTTAAACTAACAACTTCCATTCTTTAAGTTATTAACTTGAAAAAATAATTTTGATTTTAACTTAAAGTACAGAACTTTAAACTAATAACTTCCATTCTTTTAGTTATTAACTAGAAGAAAAGAATTTTGATTTTAACTTAAAGTACAGAACTTTAAATTAATAACTTCCTTTCTTTAAGTTATTTACTTGAAGAAAAGAATTTTGATTTTAACTTAAAGTACAGAACTTTAAACTAACAACTTCCATTCTTTAAGTATTAACTTGAAAAAAAGAATTTTGATTTTAACTTAAAGTACAGAACTTTTAACTAATAACTTCCATTCTTTAAGTTATTTAATTGAAGAAAAGAATTTTGATTTTAACTTAAAGTACAGAACTTTAAACTAACAACTTCCATTCTTTAAATTATTAACTTGAAGAAAAGAATTTTGATTTTAACTTAAAGTACAGAACTTTGAACTAACAACTTCCATTCTTTAAGTTATTAACTTGAAGAAAAGAATTTTGATTTTAACTTAAAGTACAGAACTTTGAACTAACAACTTCCATTCTTTAAGTTATTAACTTGAAGAAAAGAATTTTGATTTTAACTTAAAGTACAGAACTTTAAACTAACAACTTCCATTCTTTAAGTTATTAGCTTGAAGAAAAGAATTTTGATTTTAACTTAAAGTACAGAACTTTAAACTAATTACTTCCATTCATTATGATATTTACTTGACGAAAAGAATTTTGATTTTAGCTTAAAGTACAGAACTTTAAACTAATAACTTCCATTCTTTAAGTTATTTACTTGAAGAAAAGGATTTTGATTTTAACTTAAAGTACAGAACTTTAAAATTGTAACTTCCATTCTTTAAGTTAATTACTTGAATAAAAGAATTTTGATTTTAACTTAAAGTACAGAACTTTAAATTAATAACTTCCTTTCTTTAAGTTATTTACTTGAAGAAAAAATTTTGATTTTAACTTAAAGTAGAGAACTTCAACTTAAAAACTTCCATTCTTTAAGTTATTAACTTGAAAAAAAGAATTTTGATTTTAACTTAAAGTACAGAACTTTAAACAAACAACTTCCATTCTTTCAGTTATTAACTTGAAAAAAAGAATTTTGATTTTAACTTAAAGTACAGAACTGTGAACTAATAACTTCCATTTTTTAAGTTATTAACTAGAAGAAAAGAATTTTGATTTTAACTTAAAGTACAGAACTTTAAATTAATAACTTCTTTTCTTTAAGTTATTTACTTGAAGAAAAGAATTTTGATTTTAACTTAAAGTACAGAACTTTAAACTAACAACTTCCATTCTTTAAGTATTAACTTGAAAAAAAGAATTTTGATTTTAACTTAAAGTACAGAACTTTAAACTAATAACTTCCATTCTTTAAGTTATTTAATTGAAGAAAAGAATTTTGATTTTAACTTAAAGTACAGAACTTTAAACTAACAACTTCCATTCTTTAAGTTATTAACTTGAAGAAAAGAATTTTGATTTTAACTTAAAGTACAGAGCTTTGAACTAACAACTTCCATTCTTTAAGTTATTAACTTGAAGAAAAAAATTTTTATTTTAACTTAAAGTACAGAACTTTGAACTAACAACTTCCATTCTTTAAGTTATTTACTTGAAGAAAAGGATTTTGATATTAACTTAAAGTACAGAACTTTAAAATTGTAACTTCCATTCTTTAAGTTAATTACTTGAAGAAAAGAATTTTGATTTTAACTTAAAGTACAGAACTTTAAACTAATTACTTCCATTCATTATGTTATTTACGTGACGAAAAGAATTTTGATTTTAGCTTAAAGTACAGAACTTTAAACTAATAACTTCCATTCTTTAAGTTATTTACTTGAAGAAAAGGATTTTGATTTTAACTTAAAGTACAGAACTTTAAAATTGTAACTTCCATTCTTTAAGTTAATTACTTGAAGAAAAGAATTTTGATTTTAACTTAAAGTACAGAACTTTAAACTAACAACTTCCATTCTTTAAGTTATTAACTTGAATAAAAGAATTTTGATTTTAACTTAAAGTACAGAACTTTAAATTAATAACTTCCTTTCTTTAAGTTATTTACTTGAAGAAAAGAATTTTGATTTTAACTTAAAGTACAGAACTTTAAACTAACAACTTCCATTCTTTAAGTTATTAACTTGAATAAAAGAATTTTGATTTTAACTTAAAGTACAGAACTTTAAATTAATAACTTCCTTTCTTTAAGTTATTTACTTGAAGAAAAGAATTTTCATTTTAACTTAAAGTACAGAACTTTGAACTAACAACTTCCACTCTTTAAGTTATTAACTTGAAGAAAAGAATTTTGATTTTAACTTAAAGTACAGAACTTTGAACTAACAACTTCCATTCTTAAAGTTATTAACTTGAAGAAAAGAATTTTGATTTTAACTTAAAGTACAGAACTTTAAACTAACAACTTCCATTCTTTAATTTATTAACTTGAAGAAAAGAATTTTGATTTTAACTTAAAGTACAGAACTTCAAATTAATAACTTCCTTTCTTTAAGTTATTTACTTGAAGAACAGAATTTTGATTTTAACTTAAAGTACAGAACTTTAAATTAATAACTTCCATTCTTTAAGTTATTAACTTGAAAAAAAGAATTTTGATTTTAACTTAAAGTACAGAACTTTAAACTAATAACTTCCATTCTTTTAGTTATTAACTAGAAGAAAAGAATTTTGATTTTAACTTAAAGTTCAGAACTTTAAATTAATAACTTCCTTTCTTTAAGTTATTTACTTGAAGAAAAGAATTTTGATTTTCACTTAAAGTACAGAACTTTAAACTAACAACTTCCATTCTTTAAGTATTAACTTGAAAAAAAAATTTTTGATTTTAACTTAAAGTACAGAACTTTAAATTAATAACTTCCTTTCTTTAAGTTATTTAATTGAAGAAAAGAATTTTGATTTTAACTTAAAGTACAGAACTTTAAACTAACAACTTCCATTCTTTAAATTATTAACTTGAAGAAAAGAATTTTGATTTTAACTTAAAGTACAGAACTTTGAACTAACAACTTCCATTCTTTAAGTTATTAACTTGAAGAAAAGAATTTTGATTTTAACTTAAAGTACAGAACTTTGAACTAACAACTTCCATTCTTTAAGTTATTAACTTGAAGAAAAAAATTTTTATTTTAACTTAAAGTACAGAACTTTGAACTAACAACTTCCATTCTTTAAGTTATTTACTTGAAGAAAAGGATTTTGATATTAACTTAAAGTACAGAACTTTAAAATTGTAACTTCCATTCTTTAAGTTAATTACTTGAAGAAAAGAATTTTGATTTTAACTTAAAGTACAGAACTTTAAACTAATTACTTCCATTCATTATGTTATTTACGTGACGAAAAGAATTTTGATTTTAGCTTAAAGTACAGAACTTTAAACTAATAACTTCCATTCTTTAAGTTATTTACTTGAAGAAAAGGATTTTGATTTTAACTTAAAGTACAGAACTTTAAAATTGTAACTTCCATTCTTTAAGTTAATTACTTGAAGAAAAGAATTTTGATTTTAACTTAAAGTACAGAACTTTAAACTAACAACTTCCATTCTTTAAGTTATTAACTTGAATAAAAGAATTTTGATTTTAACTTAAAGTACAGAACTTTAAATTAATAACTTCCTTTCTTTAAGTTATTTACTTGAAGAAAAGAATTTTGATTTTAACTTAAAGTACAGAACTTTGAACTAACAACTTCCATTCTTTAAGTTATTAACTTGAAGAAAAGAATTTTGATTTTAACTTAAAGTACAGAACTTTAAACTAATTACTTCCATTCATTATGTTATTTACTTGACGCAAAGAATTTTGATTTTAACTTAAAGTACAGAACATTAAATTAATAACTTCCTTTCTTTAAGTTATTTACTTGAAGAACAGAATTTTGATTTTAACTTAAAGTACAGAACTTTAAACTAACAACTTCCATTCTTTAAGTTATTAACTTAAAAAAAAGAATTTTGATTTTAACTTAAAGTACAGAACTTTAAACTAATAACTTCCATTCTTTAAGTTATTAACTAGAAGAAAAGAATTTTGATTTTAACTTAAAGTACAGAACTTTAAAATAATAACTTCCTTTCTTTAAGTTATTTACTTGTAGAAAAGAATTTTGATTTTAACTTAAAGTACAGAACTTTAAACTAACAACTTCCATTCATTAAGTTATTAACTTGAAGAAAAGAATTTTGATTTTAACTTAAAGTACAGAACTTTGAACTAACAACTTCCATTTTTTAAGATATTAACTTGAAGAAAAGAATTTTGATTTTAACTTAAAGTACAGAACTTTGAACTAACAACTTCCATTTTTTAAGATATTAACTTGAAGAAAAGAATTTTGATTTTAACTTAAAGTACAGAACTTTAAACTAACAACTTCCATTTTTTAAGATATTAACTTGAAGAAAAGAATTTTGATTTTAACTTAAAGTACAGAACTTTGAACTAATAACTTCCATTCTTTAAGTTATTAACTTGAAGAAAAGAATTTTGATTTTAACTTAAAGTACAGAACTTTGAACGAACAACTTCCATTCTTTAAGTTATTAACTTGAAGAAAAGAATTTTGATTTTAACTTAAAGTACAGAACTTTGAACTAACAACTTCCATTTTTTAAGATATTAACTTGAAGAAAAGAATTTTGATTTTAACTTAAAGTACAGAACTTTAAACTAACAACTTCCATTTTTTAAGATATTAACTTGAAGAAAAGAATTTTGATTTTAACTTAAAGTACAGAACTTTGAACTAATAACTTCCATTCTTTAAGTTATTAACTTGAAGAAAAGAATTTTGATTTTAACTTAAAGTACAGAACTTTGAACTAACAACTTCCATTCTTTAAGTTATTAACTTGAAGAAAAGAATTTTGATTTTAACTTAAAGTACAGAACTTTAAACTAACAACCTCCATTCTTTAAGTTATTAGCTTGAAGAAAAGAATTTTGAATTCAACTTAAAGTAAAGAACTTTAAACTAACAACTTCCATTCTTTAAGTTATTAGCTTGAAGAAAAGAATTTTGATTTTAACTTAAAGTACAGAACTATAAACTAACAACTTCCGTTCCTTAAGTTATTGACTTGAAGAAAAAAATTTTGATTTTAACTTAGAGTACAGAACTTTGAACTAACAACTTCCATTCTTTAATTTATTAACTTGAAGAAAAGAATTTTGATTTTAACTTAAAGTACAGAACTTTAAACTAATTACTTCCATTCATTAAGTTATTTACTTGACGAAAAGAATTTTGATTTTAACTTAAAGTACAGAACTTTAAATTTATAACTTCCTTTCTTTAAGTTATTTACTTGAAGAACAGAATTTTGATTATAACTTAAAGTACAGAACTTTAAACTAACAACTTCCATTCTTTAAGTTATTAACTTGAAGAAAAGAATTTTGATTTTAACTTAAAGTACAGAACTTTGAACTAACAACTTCCATTCTTTAAGTTATTAACTTGCAGACAAGAATTTTGATTTTAACTTAAAGTACAGAACTTTAAACTAACAACTTCCATTCTTGAATTTATTAACTTGTAGAAAAGAATTTTGATTTTAACTTAAAGTACAGAACTTTAAACTAATTACTTCCATTCTTTAAGTTATTAACTTGAAGAAAAGAATTTTGATTTTAACTTAAAGTACAGAACTTTGAACTAACAACTTCCATTCTTTAAGTTATTACCTTGAAGAAAAGAATTTTGATTTTACCTTAACGTACAGAAATTTAAACTAACAACTTCCATTCTTTAATTTATTAACTTGAAGAAAAGAATTTTGATTTTAACTTAAAGTACAGAACTTTAAACTAATTACTTCCATTCATTAAGTTATTTACTTGACGAAAAGAATTTTGATTTTAACTTAAAGTACAGAACTTTAAATTAATAACTTCCTTTCTTTAAGTTATTTACTTGAAGAACAGAATTTTGATTTTAACTTAAAGTACAGAACTTTAAACTAACAACTTCCATTCTTTAAGTTATTAACTTGAAAAAAAGAATTTTGATTTTAACTTAAAGTACAGAACTTTAAACTAATAACTTCCATTCTTTAAGTTATTAACTAGAAGAACAGAATTTTGATTTTAACTTAAAGTACAGAACTTTAAATTAATAACATCCTTTCTTTAAGTTATTTACTTGAAGAAAAGAATTTTGATTTTAACTTAAAGTACAGAACTTTAAACTAATAACTTCCATTCTTTAAGTTATTTAATTGAAGAAAAGAATTTTCATTTTAACTTAAAGTACAGAACTTTAAACTAACAACTTCCATTCTTTAAGTTATTAACTTGAAGAAAAGAATTTTGATTTTAACTTAAAGTACAGAACTTTAAATTAATAACTTCCTTTCTTTAAGTTATTTACTTGAAGAACAGAATTTTGATTTTAACTTAAAGTACAGAACTTTGAACTAACAACTTCCATTCTTTAAGTTATTAACTTGAAAAAAAGAATTTTGATTTTAACTTCAAGTACAGAACTTTAAATTAATAACTTCCTTTCTTTAAGTTATTTACTTGAAGAGAAGAATTTTGATTTTAAGTTAAAGTACAGAACTTTAAACTAACAACTTCCATTCTTTAAGTTATTTAATTGAAGAAAAGAATTTTGATTTTAATTTAAAGTACAGAACTTTAAACTAACAACTTCCATTCTTTTTGTTATTAACTTGAAGAAAAGAATTTTGATTTTAACTTAAAGTACAGAACTTTGAACTAACAACTTCCATTCTTTAAGTTATTAACTTGAAGAAAAGAATTTTGATTTTAACTTAAAGTACAGAACTTTGAACTAACAACTTCCATTTTTTAAGATATTAACTTGAAGAAAAGAATTTTGATTTTAACTTAAAGTACAGAACTTTAAACTAATAACTTCCATTTTTTAAGATATTAACTTGAAGAAAAGAATTTTGATTTTAACTTAAAGTACAGAACTTTGAACTAATAACTTCCATTCTTTAAGTTATTAACTTGAAGAAAAGAATTTTGATTTTAACTTAAAGTACAGAACTTTGAACTAACAACTTCCATTCTTTAAGTTATTAACTTGAAGAAAAGAATTTTGATTTTAACTTAAAGTACAGAACTTTGAACTAACAACTTCCATTTTTTAAGATATTAACTTGAAGAAAAGAATTTTGATTTTAACTTAAAGTACAGAACTTTAAACTAACAACTTCCATTTTTTAAGATATTAACTTGAAGAAAAGAATTTTGATTTTAACTTAAAGTACAGAACTTTGAACTAATAACTTCCATTCTTTAAGTTATTAACTTGAAGAAAAGAATTTTGATTTTAACTTAAAGTACAGAACTTTGAACTAACAACTTCCATTCTTTAAGTTATTAACTTGAAGAAAAGAATTTTGATTTTAACTTAAAGTACAGAACTTTAAACTAACAACTTCCATTCTTGAATTTATTAACTTGTAGAAAAGAATTTTGATTTTAACTTAAAGTACAGAACTTTAAACTAATTACTTCCATTCTTTAAGTTATTAACTTGAAGAAAAGAATTTTGATTTTAACTTAAAGTACAGAACTTTGAACTAACAACTTCCATTCTTTAAGTTATTACCTTGAAGAAAAGAATTTTGATTTTACCTTAACGTACAGAAATTTAAACTAACAACTTCCATTCTTTAATTTATTAACTTGAAGAAAAGAATTTTGATTTTAACTTAAAGTACAGAACTTTAAACTAATTACTTCCATTCATTAAGTTATTTACTTGACGAAAAGAATTTTGATTTTAACTTAAAGTACAGAACTTTAAATTAATAACTTCCTTTCTTTAAGTTATTTACTTGAAGAACAGAATTTTGATTTTAACTTAAAGTACAGAACTTTAAACTAACAACTTCCATTCTTTAAGTTATTAACTTGAAAAAAAGAATTTTGATTTTAACTTAAAGTACAGAACTTTAAACTAATAACTTCCATTCTTTAAGTTATTAACTAGAAGAAAAGAATTTTGATTTTAACTTAAAGTACAGAACTTTAAATTAATAACATCCTTTCTTTAAGTTATTTACTTGAAGAAAAGAATTTTGATTTTAACTTAAAGTACAGAACTTTAAACTAATAACTTCCATTCTTTAAGTTATTTAATTGAAGAAAAGAATTTTGATTTTAACTTAAAGTACAGAACTTTAAACTAACAACTTCCATTCTTTAAGTTATTAACTTGAAGAAAAGAATTTTGATTTTAACTTAAAGTACAGAACTTTAAATTAATAACTTCCTTTCTTTAAGTTATTTACTTGAAGAACAGAATTTTGATTTTAACTTAAAGTACAGATCTTTAAACTAACAACTTCCATTCTTTAAGTTATTAACTTGAAGAAAAGAATTTTGATTTTAACTTAAAGTACAGAACTTTAAACTAATAACTTCCATTCTTTAAGTTATTTAATTGAAGAAAAGAATTTTGATTTTAACTTAAAGTACAGAACTTTAAACTAACAACTTCCATTCCTTAAGTTATTAACTTGAAGAAAACAATTTTGATTTTAACTTAAAGTACAGAACTTTAAATTAATAACTTCCTTTCTTTAAGTTATTTACTTGAAGAACAGAATTTTGATTTTAACTTAAAGTACAGATCTTTAAACTAACAACTTCCATTCTTTAAGTTATTAACTTGAAAAAAAGAATTTTGATTTTAACTTAAAGTACAGAACTTTAAACTAACAACTTCCATTCTTTAAGTTATTAACTTGAAGAAAAAATTTTGATTTTAACTTAAAGTACAGAACTTTAAACTAACAACTTCCATTCTTTAAGTTATTAACTAGAAGAAAAGAATTTTGAATTTAACTTAAAGTACAGAACTTTAAACTAATTACTTCCATTCTTTAAGTTATTTACTTGAAGAAAAAAATTTTGATTTTAACTTAAAGTACAGAACTACCAAATAATAACGTCCTTTCTTTAAGTTATTTACTTGAAGAAAAGAATTTTGATTTTAACTTAAAGTACAGAACTATAAACTAACAACTTCCATTCTTTAATTTATTAACTTGAAGAAAAGAATTTTGATTTTAACTTAAAGTACAGAACTTTAAACTAATTACTTCCATTCATTAAGTTATTTACTAGACGAAAAGAATTTTGATTTTAACTTAAAGTACAGAACTTTAAATTAACAACTTCCTGTCTTTAAGTTATTTACTTGAAGAAAAGAATTTTGATTTTAACTTAAAGTACAGAACTATAAACTAACAACTTCCATTCTTTAATTTATTAACTTGAAAAAAAGAATTTTGATTTTAACTTAAAGTACAGAACATTAAACTAATTACTTCCATTCATTAAGTTATTTACTAGACGAAAAGAATTTTGATTTTAACTTAAAGTACAGAACTTTAAATTAACAACTTCCTGTCTTTAAGTTATTTACTTGAAGAAAAGAATTTTGATTTTAACTTAAAGTACAGAACTATAAACTAACAACTTCCATTCTTTAATTTATTAACTTGAAGAAAAGAATTTTGATTTTAACTTAAAGTACAGAACTTTAAACTAATTACTTCCATTCATTAAGTTATTTACTTGACGAAAAGAATTTTGATTTTAACTTAAAGTACAGAACTTTAAATTAATAACTTCCTTTCTTTAAGTTATTTACTTGAAGAACAGAATTTTGATTTTAACTTAAAGTACAGAACTTTAAACTAACAACTTCCATTCTTTAATTTATTAACTTGAAGAAAAGAATTTTGATTTTAACTTAAAGTACAGAACTTTAAACTAATTACTTCCATTCATTAAGTTATTTACTTGACGAAAAGAATTTTGATTTTAACTTAAAGTACAGAACTTTAAATTAATAACTTCCTTTCTTTAAGTTATTTACTTGAAGAACAGAATTTTGATTTTAACTTAAAGTACAGAACTTTAAACTAACAACTTCCATTCTTTAAGTTATTAACTTGAAAAAATAATTTTGATTTTAACTTAAAGTACAGAACTTTAAACTAATAACTTCCATTCTTTTAGTTATTAACTAGAAGAAAAGAATTTTGATTTTAACTTAAAGTACAGAACTTTAAATTAATAACTTCCTTTCTTTAAGTTATTTACTTGAAGAAAAGAATTTTGATTTTAACTTAAAGTACAGAACTTTAAACTAACAACTTCCATTCTTTAAGTATTAACTTGAAAAAAAGAATTTTGATTTTAACTTAAAGTACAGAACTTTTAACTAATAACTTCCATTCTTTAAGTTATTTAATTGAAGAAAAGAATTTTGATTTTAACTTAAAGTACAGAACTTTAAACTAACAACTTCCATTCTTTAAATTATTAACTTGAAGAAAAGAATTTTGATTTTAACTTAAAGTACAGAACTTTGAACTAACAACTTCCATTCTTTAAGTTATTAACTTGAAGAAAAGAATTTTGATTTTAACTTAAAGTACAGAACTTTGAACTAACAACTTCCATTCTTTAAGTTATTAACTTGAAGAAAAGAATTTTGATTTTAACTTAAAGTACAGAACTTTAAACTAACAACTTCCATTCTTTAAGTTATTAGCTTGAAGAAAAGAATTTTGATTTTAACTTAAAGTACAGAACTTTAAACTAATTACTTCCATTCATTATGATATTTACTTGACGAAAAGAATTTTGATTTTAGCTTAAAGTACAGAACTTTAAACTAATAACTTCCATTCTTTAAGTTATTTACTTGAAGAAAAGGATTTTGATTTTAACTTAAAGTACAGAACTTTAAAATTGTAACTTCCATTCTTTAAGTTAATTACTTGAATAAAAGAATTTTGATTTTAACTTAAAGTACAGAACTTTAAATTAATAACTTCCTTTCTTTAAGTTATTTACTTGAAGAAAAAATTTTGATTTTAACTTAAAGTAGAGAACTTCAACTTAAAAACTTCCATTCTTTAAGTTATTAACTTGAAAAAAAGAATTTTGATTTTAACTTAAAGTACAGAACTTTAAACAAACAACTTCCATTCTTTCAGTTATTAACTTGAAAAAAAGAATTTTGATTTTAACTTAAAGTACAGAACTGTGAACTAATAACTTCCATTTTTTAAGTTATTAACTAGAAGAAAAGAATTTTGATTTTAACTTAAAGTACAGAACTTTAAATTAATAACTTCTTTTCTTTAAGTTATTTACTTGAAGAAAAGAATTTTGATTTTAACTTAAAGTACAGAACTTTAAACTAACAACTTCCATTCTTTAAGTATTAACTTGAAAAAAAGAATTTTGATTTTAACTTAAAGTACAGAACTTTAAACTAATAACTTCCATTCTTTAAGTTATTTAATTGAAGAAAAGAATTTTGATTTTAACTTAAAGTACAGAACTTTAAACTAACAACTTCCATTCTTTAAGTTATTAACTTGAAGAAAAGAATTTTGATTTTAACTTAAAGTACAGAGCTTTGAACTAACAACTTCCATTCTTTAAGTTATTAACTTGAAGAAAAAAATTTTTATTTTAACTTAAAGTACAGAACTTTGAACTAACAACTTCCATTCTTTAAGTTATTTACTTGAAGAAAAGGATTTTGATATTAACTTAAAGTACAGAACTTTAAAATTGTAACTTCCATTCTTTAAGTTAATTACTTGAAGAAAAGAATTTTGATTTTAACTTAAAGTACAGAACTTTAAACTAATTACTTCCATTCATTATGTTATTTACGTGACGAAAAGAATTTTGATTTTAGCTTAAAGTACAGAACTTTAAACTAATAACTTCCATTCTTTAAGTTATTTACTTGAAGAAAAGGATTTTGATTTTAACTTAAAGTACAGAACTTTAAAATTGTAACTTCCATTCTTTAAGTTAATTACTTGAAGAAAAGAATTTTGATTTTAACTTAAAGTACAGAACTTTAAACTAACAACTTCCATTCTTTAAGTTATTAACTTGAATAAAAGAATTTTGATTTTAACTTAAAGTACAGAACTTTAAATTAATAACTTCCTTTCTTTAAGTTATTTACTTGAAGAAAAGAATTTTGATTTTAACTTAAAGTACAGAACTTTAAACTAACAACTTCCATTCTTTAAGTTATTAACTTGAATAAAAGAATTTTGATTTTAACTTAAAGTACAGAACTTTAAATTAATAACTTCCTTTCTTTAAGTTATTTACTTGAAGAAAAGAATTTTCATTTTAACTTAAAGTACAGAACTTTGAACTAACAACTTCCACTCTTTAAGTTATTAACTTGAAGAAAAGAATTTTGATTTTAACTTAAAGTACAGAACTTTGAACTAACAACTTCCATTCTTAAAGTTATTAACTTGAAGAAAAGAATTTTGATTTTAACTTAAAGTACAGAACTTTAAACTAACAACTTCCATTCTTTAATTTATTAACTTGAAGAAAAGAATTTTGATTTTAACTTAAAGTACAGAACTTCAAATTAATAACTTCCTTTCTTTAAGTTATTTACTTGAAGAACAGAATTTTGATTTTAACTTAAAGTACAGAACTTTAAATTAATAACTTCCATTCTTTAAGTTATTAACTTGAAAAAAAGAATTTTGATTTTAACTTAAAGTACAGAACTTTAAACTAATAACTTCCATTCTTTTAGTTATTAACTAGAAGAAAAGAATTTTGATTTTAACTTAAAGTTCAGAACTTTAAATTAATAACTTCCTTTCTTTAAGTTATTTACTTGAAGAAAAGAATTTTGATTTTCACTTAAAGTACAGAACTTTAAACTAACAACTTCCATTCTTTAAGTATTAACTTGAAAAAAAAATTTTTGATTTTAACTTAAAGTACAGAACTTTAAATTAATAACTTCCTTTCTTTAAGTTATTTAATTGAAGAAAAGAATTTTGATTTTAACTTAAAGTACAGAACTTTAAACTAACAACTTCCATTCTTTAAATTATTAACTTGAAGAAAAGAATTTTGATTTTAACTTAAAGTACAGAACTTTGAACTAACAACTTCCATTCTTTAAGTTATTAACTTGAAGAAAAGAATTTTGATTTTAACTTAAAGTACAGAACTTTGAACTAACAACTTCCATTCTTTAAGTTATTAACTTGAAGAAAAAAATTTTTATTTTAACTTAAAGTACAGAACTTTGAACTAACAACTTCCATTCTTTAAGTTATTTACTTGAAGAAAAGGATTTTGATATTAACTTAAAGTACAGAACTTTAAAATTGTAACTTCCATTCTTTAAGTTAATTACTTGAAGAAAAGAATTTTGATTTTAACTTAAAGTACAGAACTTTAAACTAATTACTTCCATTCATTATGTTATTTACGTGACGAAAAGAATTTTGATTTTAGCTTAAAGTACAGAACTTTAAACTAATAACTTCCATTCTTTAAGTTATTTACTTGAAGAAAAGGATTTTGATTTTAACTTAAAGTACAGAACTTTAAAATTGTAACTTCCATTCTTTAAGTTAATTACTTGAAGAAAAGAATTTTGATTTTAACTTAAAGTACAGAACTTTAAACTAACAACTTCCATTCTTTAAGTTATTAACTTGAATAAAAGAATTTTGATTTTAACTTAAAGTACAGAACTTTAAATTAATAACTTCCTTTCTTTAAGTTATTTACTTGAAGAAAAGAATTTTGATTTTAACTTAAAGTACAGAACTTTAAACTAACAACTTCCATTCTTTAAGTTATTAACTTGAAAAAAAGAATTTTGATTTTAACTTAAAGTACAGAACTTTAACTTCCATTCTTTAAGTTATTTACTTGAAGAAAAGAATTTTCATTTTAACTTAAAGTACAGAACTTTGAACTAACAACTTCCACTCTTTAAGTTATTAACTTGAAGAAAAGAATTTTGATTTTAACTTAAAGTACAGAACTTTGAACTAACAACTTCCATTCTTAAAGTTATTAACTTGAAGAAAAGAATTTTGATTTTAACTTAAAGTACAGAACTTTAAACTAACAACTTCCATTCTTTAATTTATTAACTTGAAGAAAAGAATTTTGATTTTAACTTATAGTACAGAACTTTAAACTAATTACTTCCATTCATTAAGTTATTTACTTGACGAAAAGAATTTTGATTTTAACTTAAAGTACAGAACTTCAAATTAATAACTTCCTTTCTTTAAGTTATTTACTTGAAGAACAGAATTTTGATTTTAACTTAAAGTACAGAACTTTAAACTAACAACTTCCATTCTTTAAGTTATTAACTTGAAAAAAAGAATTTTGATTTTAACTTAAAGTACAGAACTTTAAACTAATAACTTCCATTCTTTTAGTTATTAACTAGAAGAAAAGAATTTTGATTTTAACTTAAAGTTCAGAACTTTAAATTAATAACTTCCTTTCTTTAAGTTATTTACTTGAAGAAAAGAATTTTGATTTTCACTTAAAGTACAGAACTTTAAACTAACAACTTCCATTCTTTAAGTATTAACTTGAAAAAAAAAATTTTGATTTTAACTTAAAGTACAGAACTTTAAACTAATAACTTCCATTCTTTAATTTATTTAATTGAAGAAAAGAATTTTGATTTTAACTTAAAGTACAGAACTTTAAACTAACAACTTCCATTCTTTAAATTATTAACTTGAAGAAAAGAATTTTGATTTTAACTTAAAGTACAGAACTTTGAACTAACAACTTCCATTCTTTAAGTTATTAACTTGAAGAAAAGAATTTTGATTTTAACTTAAAGTACAGAACTTTGAACTAACAACTTCCATTCTTTAAGTTATTAACTTGAAGAAAAGAATTTTGATTTTAACTTAAAGTACAGAACTTTAAACTAACAACTTCCATTCTTTAAGTTATTAGCTTGAAGAAAAGAATTTTGATTTTAACTTAAAGTACAGAACTTTAAACTAATTACTTCCATTCATTATGATATTTACTTGACGAAAAGAATTTTGATTTTAGCTTAAAGTACAGAACTTTAAACTAATAACTTCCATTCTTTAAGTTATTTACTTGAAGAAAAGGATTTTGATTTTAACTTAAAGTACAGAACTTTAAAATTGTAACTTCCATTCTTTAAGTTAATTACTTGAAGAAAAGAATTTTGATTTTAATTTAAAGTACAGAACTTTAAACTAACAACTTCCATTCTTTAAGTTATTAACTTGAATAAAAGAATTTTGATTTTAACTTAAAGTACAGAACTTTAAATTAATAACTTCCTTTCTTTAAGTTATTTACTTGAAGAAAAGAATTTTGATTTTAACTTAAAGTACAGAACTTTAAACTAACAACTTCCATTCTTTAAGTTATTAACTTGAAAAAAAGAATTTTGATTTTAACTTAAAGTACAGAACTTTAAACTAATAACTTCCATTCTTTAAGTTATTTACTTGAAGAAAAAAATTTTGATTTTAACTTAAAGTAGAGAACTTTAAACTAACAACTTCCATTCTTTAAGTTATTAACTTGAAAAAAAGAATTTTGATTTTAACTTAAAGTACAGAACTTTAAACAAACAACTTCCATTCTTTCAGTTATTAACTTGAAAAAAAGAATTTTGATTTTAACTTAAAGTACAGAACTTTAAATTAATAACTTCCTTTCCTTAAGTTATTTACTTGAAGAAAAGAATTTTGATTTTAACTTAAAGTACAGTACTTTAAACTAACAACTTCCATTCTTTAAGTATTAACTTGAAAAAAAGAATTTTGATTTTAACTTAAAGTACAAAACTTTAAACTAATAACTTCCATTCTTTAAGTTATTTAATTGAAGAAAAGAATTTTGATTTTAACTTAAAGTACAGAACTTTAAACTAACAACTTCCATTCTTTAAGTTATTAACTTGAAGAAAAGAATTTTGATTTTAACTTAAAGTACAGAACTTTGAACTAACAACTTCCATTCTTTAAGTTATTAACTTGAAGAAAAAAATTTTGATTTTAACTTAAAGTACAGAACTTTGAACTAACAACTTCCATTCTTTAAGTTATTTACTTGAAGAAAAGGATTTTGATATTAACTTAAAGTACAGAACTTTAAAATTGTAACTTCCATTCTTTAAGTTAATTACTTGAAGAAAAGAATTTTGATTTTAACTTAAAGTACAGAACTTTAAACTAATTACTTCCATTCATTATGTTATTTACGTGACAAAAAGAATTTTGATTTTAGCTTAAAGTACAGAACTTTAAACTAATAACTTCCATTCTTTAAGTTATTTACTTGAAGAAAAAGATTTTGATTTTAACTTAAAGTACAGAACTTTAAAATTGTAACTTCCATTCTTTAAGTTAATTACTTGAAGAAAAGAATTTTGATTTTAACTTAAAGTACAGAACATTAAACTAACAACTTCCATTCTTTAAGTTATTAACTTGAATAAAAGAATTTTGATTTTAACTTAAAGTACAGAACTTTAAATTAATAACTTCCTTTCTTTAAGTTATTTACTTGAAGAAAAAAATTTTGATTTTAACTTAAAGTAGAGAACTTTAAACTAACAACTTCCATTCTTTAAGTTATTAACTTGAAAAAAAGAATTTTGATTTTAACTTAAAGTACAGAACTTTAAACTAATAACTTCCATTCTTTAAGTTATTAACTAGAAGAAAAGAATTTTGATTTTAACTTAAAGTACAGAACTTTAAATTAATAACTTCCTTTCTTTAAGTTATTTACCTGAAGAAAAAAATTTTGATTTTAACTTAAAGTAGAGAACTTTAAACTGACAACTTCCATTCTTTAAGTTATTAACTTGAAAAAAAGAATTTTGATTTTAACTTAAAGTACAGAACTTTAAACTAATAACTTCCATTCTTTAAGTTATTAACTAGAAGAAAAGAATTTTGATTTTAACTTAAAGTACAGAACTTTAAATTAATAACTTCCTTTCTTTAAGTTATTTACTTGAAGAAAAGAATTTTGATTTTAACTTAAAGTACAGAACTTTAAACTAACAACTTCCATTCTTTAAGTTATTAACTTGAAAAAAAGAATTTTGATTTTAACTTAAAGTACAGAACTTTAAATTAATAACTTCCATTCTTTAAGTTATTAACTAGAAGAAAAGAATTTTGATTTTAACTTAAAGTACAGAACTTTAAATTAATAACTTCCTTTCTTTAAGTTATTTACTTGAAGAAAAAAATTTTGATTTTAACTTAAAGTAGAGAACTTTAAACTAACAACTTCCATTCTTTAAGTTATTAACTTGAAAAAAAGAATTTTGATTTTAACTTAAAGTACAGAACTTTAAACTAACAACTTCCATTCTTTAAGTTATTAACTTGAATAAAAGAATTTTGATTTTAACTTAAAGTACAGAACTTTAAATTAATAACTTCCTTTCTTTAAGTTATTTACTTGAAGAAAAGAATTTTGATTTTAACTTAAAGTACAGAACTTTAAACTAACAACTTCCATTCTTTAAGTTATTAACTTAAAAAAAAGAATTTTGATTTTAACTTAAAGTACAGAACTTTAACTTCCTTTCTTTAAGTTATTTACTTGAAGAAAAGAATTTTCATTTTAACTTAAAGTACAGAACTTTGAACTAACAACTTCCACTCTTTAAGTTATTAACTTGAAGAAAAGAATTTTGATTTTAACTTAAAGTACAGAACTTTGAACTAACAACTTCCATTCTTAAAGTTATTAACTTGAAGAAAAGAATTTTGATTTTAACTTAAAGTACAGAACTTTAAACTAACAACTTCCATTCTTTAATTTATTAACTTGAAGAAAAGAAGTTTGATTTTAACTTAAAGTACAGAACTTTAAACTAATTACTTCCATTCATTAAGTTATTTACTTGACGAAAAGAATTTTGATTTTAACTTAAAGTACAGAACTTTAAATTAATAACTTCCTTTCTTTAAGTTATTTACTTGAAGAACAGAATTTTGATTTTAACTTAAAGTACAGAACTTTAAACTAACAACTTCCATTCTTTAAGTTATTAACTTGAAAAATAGAATTTTGATTTTAACTTAAAGTACAGAACTTTAAACTAATAACTTCCATTCTTTTAGTTATTAACTAGAAGAAAAGAATTTTGATTTTAACTTAAAGTACAGAACTTTAAATTAATAACTTCCTTTCTTTAAGTTATTTACTTGAAGAAAAGAATTTTGATTTTAACTTAAAGTACAGAACTTTAAACTAACAACTTCCATTCTTTAAGTATTAACATGAAAAAAAGAATTTTGATTTTAACTTAAAGTACAGAACTTTAAACTAATAACTTCCATTCTTTAAGTTATTAACTTGAATAAAAGAATTTTGATTTTAACTTAAAGTACAGAACTTTAAACTAATTACTTCCATTCATTAAGTTATTTACTTGACGAAAAGAATTTTGATTTTAACTTAAAGTACAGAACTTTAAATTAATAACTTCGTTTCTTTAAGTTATTTACTTGAAGAACAGAATTTTGATTTTAACTTAAAGTACAGAACTTTAAACTAACAACTTCCATTCTTTAAGTTATTAACTTGAAAAAAAGAATTTTGATTTTAACTTAAAGTACAGAACTTTAAACTAATAACTTCCATTCTTTTAGTTATTAACTAGAAGAAAAGAATTTTGATTTTAACTTAAAGTACAGAACTTTAAATTAATAACTTCCATTCTTTAATTTATTAACTTGAAGAAAAGAAGTTTGATTTTAACTTAAAGTACAGAACTTTAAACTAATTACTTCCATTCATTAAGTTATTTACTTGACGAAAAGAATTTTGATTTTAACTTAAAGTACAGAACTTTAAATTAATAACTTCCTTTCTTTAAGTTATTTACTTGAAGAACAGAATTTTGATTTTAACTTAAAGTACAGAACTTTAAACTAACAACTTCCATTCTTTAAGTTATTAACTTGAAAAAAAGAATTTTGATTTTAACTTAAAGTACAGAACTTTAAACTAATAACTTCCATTCTTTAAGTTATTAACTAGAAGAAAAGAATTTTGATTTTAACTTAAAGTACAGAACTTTAAATTAATAACTTCCTTTCTTTAAGTTATTTACTTGAAGAAAAAAATTTTGATTTTAACTTAAAGTACAGAACTTTAAACTAACAACTTCCATTCTTTAAGTTATCAACTTGAATAAAAGAATTTTGATTTTAACTTAAAGTACAGAACTTTAAACTAATTACTTCCATTCATTAAGTTATTTACTTGACGAAAAGAATTTTGATTTTAACTTAAAGTACAGAACTTTAAATTAATAACTTCCTTTCTTTAAGTTATTTACTTGAAGAACAGAATTTTGATTTTAACTTAAAGTACAGAACTTTAAACTAACAACTTCCATTCTTTAAGTTATTAACTTGAAAAAAAGAATTTTGATTTTAACTTAAAGTACAGAACTTTAAACTAATAACTTCCATTCTTTTAGTTATTAACTAGAAGAAAAGAATTTTGATTTTAACTTAAAGTACAGAACTTTAAATTAATAACTTCCTTTCTTTAAGTTATTTACTTGAAGAAAAGAATTTTGATTTTAACTTAAAGTACAGAACTTTAAACTAACAACTTCCATTCTTTAAGTATTAACATGAAAAAAAGAATTTTGATTTTAACTTAAAGTACAGAACTTTAAACTAATAACTTCCATTCTTTAAGTTATTAACTTGAATAAAAGAATTTTGATTTTAACTTAAAGTACAGAACTTTAAATTAATAACTTCCTTTCTTTAAGTTATTTACTTGAAGAAAAGAATTTTGATTTTAACTTAAAGTACAGAACTTTAAACTAACAACTTCCATTCTTTAAGTTATTAACTTGAAAAAAAGAATTTTGATTTTAACTTAAAGTACAGAACTTTAAACTAATAACTTCCATTCTTTAAGTTATTAACTAGAAGAAAAGAATTTTGATTTTAACTTAAAGTACAGAACTTTAAATTAATAACTTCCTTTCTTTAAGTTATTTACTTGAAGAAAAAAATTTTGATTTTAACTTAAAGTAGAGAACTTTAAACTAACAACTTCCATTCTTTAAGTTATTAACTTGAAAAAAAGAATTTTGATTTTAACTTAAAGTACAGAACTTTAAACTAATAACTTCCATTCTTTAAGTTATTAACTAGAAGAAAAGAATTTTGATTTTAACTTAAAGTACAGAACTTTAAATTAATAACTTCCTTTCTTTAAGTTATTTACTTGAAGAAAAAAATTTTGATTTTAACTTAAAGTACAGAACTTTAAACTAACAACTTCCATTCTTTAAGTTATTAACTTGAATAAAAGAATTTTGATTTTAACTTAAAGTACAGAACTTTAAACTAATTACTTCCATTCATTAAGTTATTTACTTGACGAAAAGAATTTTGATTTTAACTTAAAGTACAGAACTTTAAATTAATAACTTCCTTTCTTTAAGTTATTTACTTGAAGAACAGAATTTTGATTTTAACTTAAAGTACAGAACTTTAAACTAACAACTTCCATTCTTTAAGTTATTAACTTGAAAAAAAGAATTTTGATTTTAACTTAAAGTACAGAACTTTAAACTAATAACTTCCATTCTTTTAGTTATTAACTAGAAGAAAAGAATTTTGATTTTAACTTAAAGTACAGAACTTTAAACTAACAACTTCCATTCTTTAAGTTATTAACTTGAAAAAAAGAATTTTGATTTTAACTTAAAGTACAGAACTTTAAACTAATAACTTCCATTCTTTTAGTTATTAACTAGAAGAAAAGAATTTTGATTTTAACTTAAAGTACAGAACTTTAAATTAATAACTTCCTTTCTTTAAGTTATTTACTTGAAGAAAAGAATTTTGATTTTAACTTAAAGTACAGAACTTTAAACTAACAACTTCCATTCTTTAAGTATTAACATGAAAAAAAGAATTTTGATTTTAACTTAAAGTACAGAACTTTAAACTAATAACTTCCATTCTTTAAGTTATTAACTTGAATAAAAGAATTTTGATTTTAACTTAAAGTACAGAACTTTAAACTAATTACTTCCATTCATTAAGTTATTTACTTGACGAAAAGAATTTTGATTTTAACTTAAAGTACAGAACTTTAAATTAATAACTTCCTTTCTTTAAGTTATTTACTTGAAGAACAGAATTTTGATTTTAACTTAAAGTACAGAACTTTAAACTAACAACTTCCATTCTTTAAGTTATTAACTTGAAAAAAAGAATTTTGATTTTAACTTAAAGTACAGAACTTTAAACTAATAACTTCCATTCTTTAAGTTATTAACTAGAAGAAAAGAATTTTGATTTTAACTTAAAGTACAGAACTTTAAATTAATAACTTCCTTTCTTTAAGTTATTTACTTGAAGAAAAAAATTTTGATTTTAACTTAAAGTACAGAACTTTAAACTAACAACTTCCATTCTTTAAGTTATCAACTTGAATAAAAGAATTGTGATTTTAACTTAAAGTACAGAACTTTAAACTAATTACTTCCATTCATTAAGTTATTTACTTGACGAAAAGAATTTTGATTTTAACTTAAAGTACAGAACTTTAAATTAATAACTTCCTTTCTTTAAGTTATTTACTTGAAGAACAGAATTTTGATTTTAACTTAAAGTACAGAACTTTAAACTAACAACTTCCATTCTTTAAGTTATTAACTTGAAAAAAAGAATTTTGATTTTAACTTAAAGTACAGAACTTTAAACTAATAACTTCCATTCTTTTAGTTATTAACTAGAAGAAAAGAATTTTGATTTTAACTTAAAGTACAGAACTTTAAATTAATAACTTCCTTTCTTTAAGTTATTTACTTGAAGAAAAGAATTTTGATTTTAACTTAAAGTACAGAACTTTAAACTAACAACTTCCATTCTTTAAGTATTAACATGAAAAAAAGAATTTTGATTTTAACTTAAAGTACAGAACTTTAAACTAATAACTTCCATTCTTTAAGTTATTAACTTGAATAAAAGAATTTTGATTTTAACTTAAAGTACAGAACTTTAAATTAATAACTTCCTTTCTTTAAGTTATTTACTTGTAGAAAAGAATTTTGATTTTAACTTAAAGTACAGAACTTTAAACTAACAACTTCCATTCTTTAAGTTATTAACTTGAAAAAAAGAATTTTGATTTTAACTTAAAGTACAGAACTTTAAACTAATAACTTCCATTCTTTAAGTTATTAACTAGAAGAAAAGAATTTTGATTTTAACTTAAAGTACAGAACTTTAAATTAATAACTTCCTTTCTTTAAGTTATTTACTTGAAGAAAAAAATTTTGATTTTAACTTAAAGTAGAGAACTTTAAACTAACAACTTCCTTTCTTTAAGTTATTTACTTGAAGAACAGAATTTTGATTTTAACTTAAAGTACAGAACTTTAAACTAACAACTTCCATTCTTTAAGTTATTAACTTGAAAAAAAGAATTTTGATTTTAACTTAAAGTACAGAACTTTAAACTAATAACTTCCATTCTTTTAGTTATTAACTAGAAGAAAAGAATTTTGATTTTAACTTAAAGTACAGAACTTTAAATTAATAACTTCCATTCTTTAATTTATTAACTTGAAGAAAAGAAGTTTGATTTTAACTTAAAGTACAGAACTTTAAACTAATTACTTCCATTCATTAAGTTATTTACTTGACGAAAAGAATTTTGATTTTAACTTAAAGTACAGAACTTTAAATTAATAACTTCCTTTCTTTAAGTTATTTACTTGAAGAACAGAATTTTGATTTTAACTTAAAGTACAGAACTTTAAACTAACAACTTCCATTCTTTAAGTTATTAACTTGAAAAAAAGAATTTTGATTTTAACTTAAAGTACAGAACTTTAAACTAATAACTTCCATTCTTTAAGTTATTAACTAGAAGAAAAGAATTTTGATTTTAACTTAAAGTACAGAACTTTAAATTAATAACTTCCTTTCTTTAAGTTATTTACTTGAAGAAAAAAATTTTGATTTTAACTTAAAGTACAGAACTTTAAACTAACAACTTCCATTCTTTAAGTTATCAACTTGAATAAAAGAATTTTGATTTTAACTTAAAGTACAGAACTTTAAACTAATTACTTCCATTCATTAAGTTATTTACTTGACGAAAAGAATTTTGATTTTAACTTAAAGTACAGAACTTTAAATTAATAACTTCCTTTCTTTAAGTTATTTACTTGAAGAACAGAATTTTGATTTTAACTTAAAGTACAGAACTTTAAACTAACAACTTCCATTCTTTAAGTTATTAACTTGAAAAAAAGAATTTTGATTTTAACTTAAAGTACAGAACTTTAAACTAATAACTTCCATTCTTTTAGTTATTAACTAGAAGAAAAGAATTTTGATTTTAACTTAAAGTACAGAACTTTAAATTAATAACTTCCTTTCTTTAAGTTATTTACTTGAAGAAAAGAATTTTGATTTTAACTTAAAGTACAGAACTTTAAACTAACAACTTCCATTCTTTAAGTATTAACATGAAAAAAAGAATTTTGATTTTAACTTAAAGTACAGAACTTTAAACTAATAACTTCCATTCTTTAAGTTATTAACTTGAATAAAAGAATTTTGATTTTAACTTAAAGTACAGAACTTTAAATTAATAACTTCCTTTCTTTAAGTTATTTACTTGAAGAAAAGAATTTTGATTTTAACTTAAAGTACAGAACTTTAAACTAACAACTTCCATTCTTTAAGTTATTAACTTGAAAAAAAGAATTTTGATTTTAACTTAAAGTACAGAACTTTAAACTAATAACTTCCATTCTTTAAGTTATTAACTAGAAGAAAAGAATTTTGATTTTAACTTAAAGTACAGAACTTTAAATTAATAACTTCCTTTCTTTAAGTTATTTACTTGAAGAAAAAAATTTTGATTTTAACTTAAAGTAGAGAACTTTAAACTAACAACTTCCATTCTTTAAGTTATTAACTTGAAAAAAAGAATTTTGATTTTAACTTAAAGTACAGAACTTTAAACTAATAACTTCCATTCTTTAAGTTATTAACTAGAAGAAAAGAATTTTGATTTTAACTTAAAGTACAGAACTTTAAATTAATAACTTCCTTTCTTTAAGTTATTTACTTGAAGAAAAAAATTTTGATTTTAACTTAAAGTACAGAACTTTAAACTAACAACTTCCATTCTTTAAGTTATTAACTTGAATAAAAGAATTTTGATTTTAACTTAAAGTACAGAACTTTAAACTAATTACTTCCATTCATTAAGTTATTTACTTGACGAAAAGAATTTTGATTTTAACTTAAAGTACAGAACTTTAAATTAATAACTTCCTTTCTTTAAGTTATTTACTTGAAGAACAGAATTTTGATTTTAACTTAAAGTACAGAACTTTAAACTAACAACTTCCATTCTTTAAGTTATTAACTTGAAAAAAAGAATTTTGATTTTAACTTAAAGTACAGAACTTTAAACTAATAACTTCCATTCTTTTAGTTATTAACTAGAAGAAAAGAATTTTGATTTTAACTTAAAGTACAGAACTTTAAATTAATAACTTCCATTCTTTAATTTATTAACTTGAAGAAAAGAAGTTTGATTTTAACTTAAAGTACAGAACTTTAAACTAATTACTTCCATTCATTAAGTTATTTACTTGACGAAAAGAATTTTGATTTTAACTTAAAGTACAGAACTTTAAATTAATAACTTCCTTTCTTTAAGTTATTTACTTGAAGAACAGAATTTTGATTTTAACTTAAAGTACAGAACTTTAAACTAACAACTTCCATTCTTTAAGTTATTAACTTGAAAAAAAGAATTTTGATTTTAACTTAAAGTACAGAACTTTAAACTAATAACTTCCATTCTTTAAGTTATTAACTAGAAGAAAAGAATTTTGATTTTAACTTAAAGTACAGAACTTTAAATTAATAACTTCCTTTCTTTAAGTTATTTACTTGAAGAAAAAAATTTTGATTTTAACTTAAAGTAGAGAACTTTAAACTAACAACTTCCATTCTTTAAGTTATTAACTTGAAAAAAAGAATTTTGATTTTAACTTAAAGTACAGAACTTTAAACTAATAACTTCCATTCTTTAAGTTATTAACTAGAAGAAAAGAATTTTGATTTTAACTTAAAGTACAGAACTTTAAATTAATAACTTCCTTTCTTTAAGTTATTTACTTGAAGAAAAAAATTTTGATTTTAACTTAAAGTACAGAACTTTAAACTAACAACTTCCATTCTTTAAGTTATTAACTTGAATAAAAGAATTTTGATTTTAACTTAAAGTACAGAACTTTAAACTAATTACTTCCATTCATTAAGTTATTTACTTGACGAAAAGAATTTTGATTTTAACTTAAAGTACAGAACTTTAAATTAATAACTTCCTTTCTTTAAGTTATTTACTTGAAGAACAGAATTTTGATTTTAACTTAAAGTACAGAACTTTAAACTAACAACTTCCATTCTTTAAGTTATTAACTTGAAAAAAAGAATTTTGATTTTAACTTAAAGTACAGAACTTTAAACTAATAACTTCCATTCTTTTAGTTATTAACTAGAAGAAAAGAATTTTGATTTTAACTTAAAGTACAGAACTTTAAATTAATAACTTCCATTCTTTAATTTATTAACTTGAAGAAAAGAAGTTTGATTTTAACTTAAAGTACAGAACTTTAAACTAATTACTTCCATTCATTAAGTTATTTACTTGACGAAAAGAATTTTGATTTTAACTTAAAGTACAGAACTTTAAATTAATAACTTCCTTTCTTTAAGTTATTTACTTGAAGAACAGAATTTTGATTTTAACTTAAAGTACAGAACTTTAAACTAACAACTTCCATTCTTTAAGTTATTAACTTGAAAAAAAGAATTTTGATTTTAACTTAAAGTACAGAACTTTAAACTAATAACTTCCATTCTTTAAGTTATTAACTAGAAGAAAAGAATTTTGATTTTAACTTAAAGTACAGAACTTTAAATTAATAACTTCCTTTCTTTAAGTTATTTACTTGAAGAAAAAAATTTTGATTTTAACTTAAAGTACAGAACTTTAAACTAACAACTTCCATTCTTTAAGTTATTAACTTTAATAAAAGAATTTTGATTTTAACTTAAAGTACAGAACTTTAAACTAATTACTTCCATTCATTAAGTTATTTACTTGACGAAAAGAATTTTGATTTTAACTTAAAGTACAGAACTTTAAATTAATAACTTCCTTTCTTTAAGTTATTTACTTGAAGAACAGAATTTTGATTTTAACTTAAAGTACAGAACTTTAAACTAACAACTTCCATTCTTTAAGTTATTAACTTGAAAGAAAGAATTTTGATTTTAACTTAAAGTACAGAACTTTAAATTAATAACTTCCATTCTTTAATTTATTAACTTGAAGAAAAGAAGTTTAATTTTAACTTAAAGTACAGAACTTTAAACTAATTACTTCCATTCATTAAGTTATTTACTTGACGAAAAGAATTTTGATTTTAACTTAAAGTACAGAACTTTAAATTAATAACTTCCTTTCTTTAAGTTATTTACTTGAAGAACAGAATTTTGATTTTAACTTAAAGTACAGAACTTTAAACTAACAACTTCCATTCTTTTAGTTATTAACTAGAAGAAAAGAATTTTGATTTTAACTTAAAGTACAGAACTTTAAATTAATAACTTCCTTTCTTTAAGTTATTTACTTGAAGAAAAGAATTTTGATTTTAACTTAAAGTACAGAACTTTAAACTAACAACTTCCATTCTTTAAGTATTAACATGAAAAAAAGAATTTTGATTTTAACTTAAAGTACAGAACTTTAAACTAATAACTTCCATTCTTTAAGTTATTAACTTGAATAAAAGAATTTTGATTTTAACTTAAAGTACAGAACTTTAAACTAATAACTTCCATTCTTTAAGTTATTAACTAGAAGAAAAGAATTTTGATTTTAACTTAAAGTACAGAACTTTAAATTAATAACTTCGATTCTTTAAGTATTAACATGAAAAAAAGAATTTTGATTTTAACTTAAAGTACAGAACTTTAAACTAATAACTTCCATTCTTTAAGTTATTAACTTGAAGAAAAGAATTTTGATTTTAACTTAAAGTACAGAACTTTAAACTAACAACTTCCATTCTTTAAGTATTAACATGAAAAAAAGAATTTTGATTTTAACTTAAAGTACAGAACTTTAAACTAATAACTTCCATTCTTTAAGTTATTAACTTGAATAAAAGAATTTTGATTTTAACTTAAAGTACAGAACTTTAAATTAATAACTTCCTTTCTTTAAGTTATTTACTTGAAGAAAAGAATTTTGATTTTAACTTAAAGTACAGAACTTTAAACTAACAACTTCCATTCTTTAAGTTATTAACTTGAAAAAAAGAATTTTGATTTTAACTTAAAGTACAGAACTTTAAACTAATAACTTCCATTCTTTAAGTTATTAACTAGAAGAAAAGAATTTTGATTTTAACTTAAAGTACAGAACTTTAAATTAATAACTTCCTTTCTTTAAGTTATTTACTTGAAGAAAAAAATTTTGATTTTAACTTAAAGTAGAGAACTTTAAACTAACAACTTCCATTCTTTAAGTTATTAACTTGAAAAAAAGAATTTTGATTTTAACTTAAAGTACAGAACTTTAAACTAATAACTTCCATTCTTTAAGTTATTAACTAGAAGAAAAGAATTTTGATTTTAACTTAAAGTACAGAACTTTAAATTAATAACTTCCTTTCTTTAAGTTATTTACTTGAAGAAAAAAATTTTGATTTTAACTTAAAGTACAGAACTTTAAACTAACAACTTCCATTCTTTAAGTTATTAACTTGAATAAAAGAATTTTGATTTTAACTTAAAGTACAGAACTTTAAATTAATAACTTCCTTTCTTTAAGTTATGTACTTGAAGAAAAGAATTTTGATTTTAACTTAAAGTACAGAACTTTAAACTAACAACTTCCATTCTTTAAGTTATTAACTTGAAAAAAAGAATTTTGATTTTAACTTAAAGTACAGAACTTTAAACTAATAACTTCCATTCTTTAAGTTATTTACTTGAAGAAAAGAATTTTCATTTTAACTTAAAGTACAGAACTTTGAACTAACAACTTCCATTCTTAAAGTTATTAACTTGAAGAAAAGAATTTTGATTTTAACTTAAAGTACAGAACTTTAAACTAACAACTTCCATTCTTTAATTTATTAACTTGAAGAAAAGAAGTTTGATTTTAACTTAAAGTACAGAACTTTAAACTAATTACTTCCATTCATTAAGTTATTTACTTGACGAAAAGAATTTTGATTTTAACTTAAAGTACAGAACTTTAAATTAATAACTTCCTTTCTTTAAGTTATTTACTTGAAGAACAGAATTTTGATTTTAACTTAAAGTACAGAACTTTAAACTAACAACTTCCATTCTTTAAGTTATTAACTTGAAAAAAAGAATTTTGATTTTAACTTAAAGTACAGAACTTTAAACTAACAACTTCCATTCTTTAATTTATTAACTTGAAGAAAAGAAGTTTGATTTTAACTTAAAGTACAGAACTTTAAACTAATTACTTCCATTCATTAAGTTATTTACTTGACGAAAAGAATTTTGATTTTAACTTAAAGTACAGAACTTTAAATTAATAACTTCCTTTCTTTAAGTTATTTACTTGAAGAACAGAATTTTGATTTTAACTTAAAGTACAGAACTTTAAACTAACAACTTCCATTCTTTAAGTTATTAACTTGAAAAAAAGAATTTTGATTTTAACTTAAAGTACAGAACTTTAAACTAATAACTTCCATTCTTTTAGTTATTAACTAGAAGAAAAGAATTTTGATTTTAACTTAAAGTACAGAACTTTAAATTAATAACTTCCTTTCTTTAAGTTATTAACTTGAAGAAAAGAATTTTGATTTTAACTTAAAGTACAAAACTTTAAACTAACAACTTCCATTCTTTAAGTATTAACTTGAAAAAAAGAATTTTGATTTTAACTTAAAGTACAGAACTTTAAACTAATAACTTCCATTCTTTAAATTATTAACTTGAAGAAAAGAATTTTGATTTTAACTTAAAGTACAGAACTTTGAACTAACAACTTCCATTCTTTAAGTTATTAACTTGAAGAAAAGAATTTTGATTTTAACTTAAAGTACAGAACTTTGAACTAACAACTTCCATTCTTTAAGTAATTAACTTGAAGAAAAGAATTTTGATTTTAGCTTAAAGTACAGAACTTTAAACTAATAACTTCCATTCTTTAAGTTATTTACTTGAAGAAAAGGATTTTGATTTTAACTTAAAGTACAGAACTTTAAAATTGTAACTTCCATTCTTTAAGTTAATTACTTGAAGAAAAGAATTTTGATTTTAACTTAAAGTACAGAACTTTAAACTAACAACTTCCATTCTTTAAGTATTAACTTGAAAAAAAGAATTTTGATTTTAACTTAAAGTACAGAACTTTAAACTAATAACTTCCATTCTTTAAATTATTAACTTGAAGAAAAGAATTTTGATTTTAACTTAAAGTACAGAACTTTGAACTAACAACTTCCATTCTTTAAGTTATTAACTTGAAGAAAAGAATTTTGATTTTAACTTAAAGTACAGAACTTTAAACTAACAACTTCCATTCTTTAAGTTATTAACTTGAATAAAAGAATTTTGATTTTAACTCAAAGTACAGAACTTTAAATTAATAACTTCCTTTCTTTAAGTTATTTACTTGAAGAAAAGAATTTTGATTTTAACTTAAAGTACAGAACTTTAAACTAACAACTTCCATTCTTTAAGTTATTAACTTGAAAAAAAGAATTTTGATTTTAACTAAAAGTACCGAACTTTAAACTAACAACTTCCATTCTTTAAGTTATTAACTTGAAAAAAAGAATTTTGATTTTAACTTAAAGTACAGAACTTTAAACTAATAACTTCCATTCTTTAAGTTATTAACTTGAAGAAAAGAATTTTGATTTTAGCTTAAAGTACAGAACTTTAAACTAATAACTTCCATTCTTTAAGTTATTTACTTGAAGAAAAGGATTTTGATTTTAACTTAAAGTACAGAACTTTAAAATTGTAACTTCCATTCTTTAAGTTAATTACTTGAAGAAAAGAATTTTGATTTTAACTTAAAGTACAGAACTTTAAACTAACAACTTCCATTCTTTAAGTATTAACTTGAAAAAAAGAATTTTGATTTTAACTTAAAGTACAGAACTTTAAACTAATAACTTCCATTCTTTAAATTATTAACTTGAAGAAAAGAATTTTGATTTTAACTTAAAGTACAGAACTTTGAACTAACAACTTCCATTCTTTAAGTTATTAACTTGAAGAAAAGAATTTTGATTTTAACTTAAAGTACAGAACTTTAAACTAACAACTTCCATTCTTTAAGTTATTAACTTGAATAAAAGAATTTTGATTTTAACTCAAAGTACAGAACTTTAAATTAATAACTTCCTTTCTTTAAGTTATTTACTTGAAGAAAAGAATTTTGATTTTAACTTAAAGTACAGAACTTTAAACTAACAACTTCCATTCTTTAAGTTATTAACTTGAAATAAAGAATTTTGATTTTAACTAAAAGTACCGAACTTTAAACTAATAACTTCCATTCTTTAAGTTATTAACTAGAAGAAAAGAATTTTGATTTTAACTTAAAGTACAGAACTTTAAATTAATAACTTCCTTTCTTTAAGTTATTTACTTGAAGAAAAAAATTTTGATTTTAACTTAAAGTAGAGAACTTTAAACTAACAACTTCTATTCTTTAAGTTATTAACTTGAAAAAAAGAATTTTGATTTTAACTTAAAGTACAGAACTTTAAACTAATAACTACCATTCTTTAAGTTATTTCCTAGAAGAAAAGAATTTTGATTTTAACTTAAAGTACAGAACTTTAAATTAATAACTTCCTTTCTTTAAGTTATTTACTTGAAGAAAAAAATTTTGATTTTAACTTAAGGTAGAGAACTTTAAACTAACAACTTCCATTCTTTAAGTTATTAACTTGAAAAAAAGAATTTTGATTTTAACTTAAAGTACAGAACTTTAAACTAATAACTTCCATTCTTTAAGTTATTTAATTGAAGAAAAGAATTTTGATTTTAACTTAAAGTACAGAACTTTAAACTAACAACTTCCATTCTTTAAGTTATTAACTTGAAGAAAAGAATTTTGATTTTAAACTTAAAGTACAGAACTTTGAACTAACAACTTCCATTCTTTAAGTTATTAACTTGAAGAAAAGAATTATGATTTTAACTTAAAGTACAGAACTTTGAACTAACAACTTCCATTCTTTAAGTTATTAACTTGAAGAAAAGAATTTTGATTTTAACTTAAAGTACAGAACTTTAAACTAACAACTTCCATTCTTTAAGTTATTAGCTTGAAGAAAAGAATTTTGATTTTAACTTAAAGTACAGAACTTTAAACTAATTACTTCCATTCATTAAGTTATTTACTTGACGAAAAGAATTTTGATTTTAGCTTAAAGTACAGAACTTTGAACTAATAACTTCCATTCTTTAAGTTATTTACTTGAAGAAAAGGATTTTGATTTTAACTTAAAGTAGAGAACTTTAAAATTGTAACTTCCATTCTTTAAGTTAATTACTTAAAGAAAAGAATTTTGATTTTAACTTAAAGAACAGAACTTTAAACTAACAACTTCCATTCTTTAAGTAATTAACTTGAATAAAAGAATTTTGATTTTAACTTAAAGTACAGAACTTTGAACTAACAACTTCCATTCTTTAAGTTATTACCTTGAAGAAAAGAATTTTGATTTTAACTTAAAGTACAGAACTTTAAACTAACAACTTCCATTCTTTAAGTTATTAACTTGAAGAAAAAATTTTGATTTTAACTTAAAGTACAGAACTTTAAACTACCAACTTCCATTCTTTAAGTTATTAACTAGAAGAAAAGAATTTTGAATTTAACTTAAAGTACAGAACTTTTAACTAATTACTTCCATTCTTTAAGTTATTTACTTGAAGAAAAAAATTTTGATTTTAAGTTAAAGTACAGAACTACCAATTAATAACGTCCTTTCTTTGAGTTATTTACTTAAAGAAAAGAATTTTGATTTTAACTTAAAGTACAGAACTTTGAACTAACAATTTCCATTCTTTAAGTTATTAACTTGAAGAAAAGAATTTTGATTTTAACTTAAAGTACAGAACTTTAAACTAACAACTTCCATTCTTTAAGTTATTAACTTGAAGAAAATAATTTTGATTTTAAACTTAAAGTACAGAACTTTGAACTAACAACTTCCATTCTTTAAGTTATTAACTTGAAGAAAAGAATTATGATTTTAACTTAAAGTACAGAACTTTGAACTAACAACTTTCATTCTTTAAGTTATTAACTTGAAGAAAAGAATTTTGATTTTAACTTAAAGTACAGAACTTTAAACTAACAACTTCCATTCTTTAAGTTATTAGCTTGAAGAAAAGAATTTTGATTTTAACTTAAAGTACAGAACTTTAAACTAATTACTTCCATTCATTAAGTTATTTACTTGACGAAAAGAATTTTGATTTCAGCTTAAAGTACAGAACTTTAAACTAATAACTTCCATTCTTTAGGTTATTTACTTGAAGAAAAGGATTTTGATTTTAACTTATAGTACAGAACTTTAAAATTGTAACTTCCATTCTTTAAGTTAATTACTTGAAGAAAAAATTTTGATTTTAACTTAAAGTACAGAACTTTGAACTAACAACTTCCATTCTTTAAGTTATTACCTAGAAGAAAAGAATTTTGAATTTAACTTAAAGTACAGAACTTTAAACTAATTACTTCCATTCTTTAAGTTATTTACTTGAAGAAAAAAATTTTGATTTTAAGTTAAAGTACCGAACTACCAATTAATAACGTCCTTTCTTTAAGTTATTTACTTGAAGAAAAGAATTTTGATTTTAACTTAAAGTACAGAACTTTAAACTAACAACTTCCATTCTTTAAGTTATTAGCTTGAAGAAAAGAATTTTGATTTTAACTTAAAGTACAGAACTTTAAACTAATTACTTCCATTCATTAAGTTATTTACTTGACGAAAAGAATTTTGATTTTAGCTTAAAGTACAGAACTTTGAACTAATAACTTCCATTCTTTAAGTTATTTACTTGAAGAAAAGGATTTTGATTTTAACTTAAAGTAGAGAACTTTAAAATTGTAACTTCCATTCTTTAAGTTAATTACTTAAAGAAAAGAATTTTGATTTTAACTTAAAGAACAGAACTTTAAACTAACAACTTCCATTCTTTAAGTAATTAACTTGAATAAAAGAATTTTGATTTTAACTTAAAGTACAGAACTTTGAACTAACAACTTCCATTCTTTAAGTTATTACCTTGAAGAAAAGAATTTTGATTTTAACTTAAAGTACAGAACTTTAAACTAACAACTTCCATTCTTTAAGTTATTAACTTGAAGAAAAAATTTTGATTTTAACTTAAAGTACAGAACTTTAAACTACCAACTTCCATTCTTTAAGTTATTAACTAGAAGAAAAGAATTTTGAATTTAACTTAAAGTACAGAACTTTTAACTAATTACTTCCATTCTTTAAGTTATTTACTTGAAGAAAAAAATTTTGATTTTAAGTTAAAGTACAGAACTACCAATTAATAACGTCCTTTCTTTGAGTTATTTACTTAAAGAAAAGAATTTTGATTTTAACTTAAAGTACAGAACTTTGAACTAACAATTTCCATTCTTTAAGTTATTAACTTGAAGAAAAGAATTTTGATTTTAACTTAGAGTACAGAACTTTAAACTAACAACTTCCATTCTTTAAGTTATTAACTTGAAGAAAAGAATTTTGATTTTAAACTTAAAGTACAGAACTTTGAACTAACAACTTCCATTCTTTAAGTTATTAACTTGAAGAAAAGAATTATGATTTTAACTTAAAGTACAGAACTTTGAACTAACAACTTTCATTCTTTAAGTTATTAACTTGAAGAAAAGAATTTTGATTTTAACTTAAAGTACAGAACTTTAAACTAACAACTTCCATTCTTTAAGTTATTAGCTTGAAGAAAAGAATTTTGATTTTAACTTAAAGTACAGAACTTTAAACTAATTACTTCCATTCATTAAGTTATTTACTTGACGAAAAGAATTTTGATTTCAGCTTAAAGTACAGAACTTTAAACTAATAACTTCCATTCTTTAGGTTATTTACTTGAAGAAAAGGATTTTGATTTTAACTTAAAGTACAGAACTTTAAAATTGTAACTTCCATTCTTTAAGTTAATTACTTTAAGAAAAGAATTTTGATTTTAACTTAAAGGACAGAACTTTAAACTAACAACTTCCATTCTTTAAGTTATTAACTTGAATAAAAGAATTTTGATTTTAACTTAAAGTACAGAACTTTGAACTAACAACTTCCATTCTTTAAGTTATTACCTTGAAGAACAGAATTTTGATTTTAACTTAAAGTACAGAACTTTGAACTAACAACTTCCATTCTTTAAGTTATTAACTTGAAGAAAAGAATTTTGATTTTAACTTACAGTACAGAACTTTGAACTAACAACTTCCATTGTTTAAGTTATTAACTTGAAGAAAAGAATTTTGATTTTAACTTAAAGTACAGAACTTTAAACTAACAACTTCCATTCTTTAAGTTATTAACTTGAAGAAAAAATTTTGATTTTAACTTAAAGTACAGAACTTTGAAGTACCAACTTCCATTCTTTAAGTTATTACCTAGAAGAAAAGAATTTTGAATTTAACTTAAAGTACAGAACTTTAAACTAATTACTTCCATTCTTTAAGTTATTTACTTGAAGAAAAAAATTTTGATTTTAAGTTAAAGTACAGAACTACCAATTAATAACGTCCTTTCTTTAAGTTATTTACTTGAAGAAAAGAATTTTGATTTTAACTTAAAGTACAGAACTTTGAACTAACAATTTCCATTCTTTAAGTTATTAACTTGAAGAAAAGAATTTTGATTTTAACTTAAAGTACAGAACTTAAAACTAACAACTTCCTTTCTTTAATTTATTAACTTGAAGAAAAGAATTTTGATTTTAACTTAAAGTACAGAACTTTAAACTAATTACTTCCATTCATTAAGTTATTTACTTGACGAAAAGAATTTTGATTTTAACTTAAAGTACAGAACTTTAAATTAATAACTTCCTTTCTTTAAGTTATATACTTGAAGAAAAGAATTTTGATTTTAACTTAAAGTTCAGAACTTTAAACTAACAACTTCCATTCTTTAAGTTATTAACTTGAAAAAAAGAATTTTGATTTTAACTTAAAGTACAGAACTTTAAACTAATAATTTCCATTCTTTAAGTTATTAACTAGAAGAAAAGAATTTTGATTTTAACTTAAAGTACAGAACTTTAAATTAATAACTTCCTTTCTTTAAGTTATTTACTTGAAGAAAAAAATTTTGATTATAACTTAAAGTACTGAACTTTAAACTAACAACTTCCATTCTTTAAGTTATTAACTTGAAAAAAAGAACTTTGATTTTAACTTAAAGTACAGAACTTTGAACTAACAACTTCCATTCTTTAAGTTTTTAACTTGAAGAAAAGAATTTTGATTTTAACTTAAAGTACAGAACTTTGAACTAACAACTTACATTCTTTAAGTTATTAACTTGTAGAAAAGAATTTTGATTTTAACATAAAGTACAGAACTTTAAACTAACAACTTCCATTCTTCAAGTTATTTACTTGAAGAAAAGAATTTTTGATTTTAACTTAAAGTACAGACCTTTAAACTAACAGCTTCCATTCTTTAGGTTATTAACTTGAAGAAAAGAATTTTGATTTTAACTTAAAGTACAGAACTTTAAACTAATAACTTCCATTCTTTAAGTTATTTACTTGAAGAAAAGAATTTTGATTTTAACTTAAAGTACAGAACTTTAAAATTGTAACTCCATTTTTTAAGTTAATTACTTGAAGAAGAGAATTTTGATTTTAACTTAAAGTACAGAACTTTAAACTAATAACTTCCATTCTTTAAGTTATTAACTAGAAGAAAAGAATTTTGATTTTAACTTAAAGTACAGAACTTTAAATTAATAACTTCCTTTCTTTAAGTTATTTACTTGAAGAAAAAAATTTTGATTTTAACTGAAAGTAGAGAACTTTAAACTAACAACTTCCATTCTTTAAGTTATTAACTTGAAAAAAAGAATTTTGATTTTAACTTAAAGTACAGAACTTTAAACTAATAACTTCCATTCTTTAAGTTATTAACTAGAAGAAAAGAATTTTGATTTTAACTTAAAGTACAGAACTTTAAATTAAAAACTTCCTTTCTTTAAGTTATTTACTTGAAGAAAAAAATTTTGATTTTAACTTAAGGTAGAGAACTTTAAACTAACAACTTCCATTCTTTAAGTTATTAACTTGAAAAAAAGAATTTTGATTTTAACTTAAAGTACAGAACTTTAAACTAATAACTTCCATTCTTTAAGTTATTTAATTGAAGAAAAGAATTTTGATTTTAACTTAAAGTACAGAACTTTAAACTAACAACTTCCATTCTTTAAGTTATTCCCTTGAAGAAAAGAATTTTGATTTTAAACTTAAAGTACAGAACTTTGAACTAACAACTTCCATTCTTTAAGTTATTAACTTGAAGAAAAGAATTATGATTTTAACTTAAAGTACAGAACTTTGAACTAACAACTTCCATTCTTTAAGTTATTAACTTGAAGGAAAGAATTTTGATTTTAACTTAAAGTACAGAACTTTAAACTAACAACTTTCATTCTTTAAGTTATTAGCTTGAAGAAAAGAATTTTGATTTTAACTTAAAGTACAGAACTTTAAACTAATTACTTCCATTCATTAAGTTATTTACTTGACGAAAAGAATTTTGATTTTAGCTTAAAGTACAGAACTTTAAACTAATAACTTCCATTCTTTAAGTTATTTACTTGAAGAAAAGGATTTTGATTTTAACTTAAAGTACAGAACTTTAAAATTGTAACTTCCATTCTTTAAGTTAGTTACTTAAAGAAAAGAATTTTGATTTTAACTTAAAGAACAGAACTTTAAACTAACAACTTCCATTCTTTAAGTTATTAACTTGAATAAAAGAATTTTGATTTTATCTTAAAGTACAGAACTTTGAACTAACAACTTCCATTCTTTAAGTTATTACCTTGAAGAAAAAAATTTTGATTTTAACTTAAAGTACAGAACTTTAAACTAACAACTTCCATTCTTTAAGTTATTTACTTGAAGAAAAAAATTTTGATTTTAAGTTAAAGTACAGAACTACCAATTAATAACGTCCTTTCTTTAAGTTATTTACTTGAAGAAAAGAATTTTGATTTTAACTTAAAGTACAGAACTTTGAACTAACAATTTCCATTCTTTAAGTTATTAACTTGAAGAAAAGAATTTTGATTTTAACTTAAAGTACAGAACTTTAAACTAACAACTTCCATTCTTTAAGTTATTAACTTGAAGAAAAGAATTTTGATTTTAAACTTAAAGTACAGAACTTTGAACTAACAACTTCCATTCTTTAAGTTATTAACTTGAAGAAAAGAATTATGATTTTAACTTAAAGTACAGAACTTTGAACTAACAACTTTCATTCTTTAAGTTATTAACTTGAAGAAAAGAATTTTGATTTTAACTTAATGTACAGAACTTTAAACTAACAACTTCCATTCTTTAAGTTATTAGCTTGAAGAAAAGAATTTTGATTTTAACTTAAAGTACAGAACTTTAAACTAATTACTTCCATTCATTAAGTTATTTACTTGACGAAAAGAATTTTGATTTCAGCTTAAAGTACAGAACTTGAAACTAATAACTTCCATTCTTTAAGTTATTTACTTGAAGAAAAGGATTTTGATTTTAACTTAAAGTACAGAACTTTAAAATTGTAACTTCCATTCTTTAAGTTATTACCTTGAAGAAAAGAATTTGGATTTTAACTTAAAGTACAGAACTTTAAACTAACAACTTCCATTCTTTAAGTTATTAACTTGAAGAAAAAATTTTGATTTTAACTTAAAGTACAGAACTTTAAACTAACAACTTCCATTCTTTAAGTTATTAACTAGAAGAAAAGAATTTTGAATTTAACTTAAAGTACAGAACTTTAAACTAATTACTTCCATTCTTTAAGTTATTTACTTGAAGAAAAAAATTTTGATTTTAAGTTAAAGTACAGAACTACCAATTAATAACGTCCTTTCTTTAAGTTATTTACTTGAAGAAAAGAATTTTGATTTTAACTTAAAGTACAGAACTTTGAACTAACAATTTCCATTCTTTAAGTTATTAACTTGAAGAAAAGAATTTTGATTTTAACTTAAAGTACAGAACTTTAAACTAACAACTTCCATTCTTTAAGTTATTAACTTGAAGAAAAGAATTATGATTTTAACTTAAAGTACAGAACTTTGAACTAACAACTTTTATTCTTTAAGTTATTAACTTGAAGAAAAGAATTTTGATTTTAACTTAAAGTACAGAACTTTAAACTAACAACCTCCATTCTTTAAGTTATTCGCTTGAAGAAAAGAATTTTGATTTTAACTTAAAGTACAGAACTTTTAACTAATTACTTCCATTCATTAAGTTATTTACTTGACGAAAAGAATTTTGATTTCAGCTTAAAATACAGAACTTTAAACTAATAACTTCCATTCTTTAAGTTATTTACTTGAAGAAAAGGATTTTGATTTTAACTTAAAGTACAGAACTTTAAAATTGTAACTTCCATTCTTTAAGTTAATTACTTGAAGAAAAGAATTTTGATTTTAACTTAAAGGACAGAACTTTAAACTAACAACTTCCATTCTTTAAGTTATTAACTTGAATAAAAGAATTTTGATTTTAACTTAAAGTACAGAACTTTGAACTAACAACTTCCATTCTTTAAGTTATTACCTTGAAGAACAGAATTTTGATTTTAACTTAAAGTACAGAACTTTGAACTAACAACTTCCATTCTTTAAGTTATTAACTTGAAGAAAAGAATTTTGATTTTAACTTACAGTACAGAACTTTGAACTAACAACTTCCATTGTTTAAGTTATTAACTTGAAGAAAAGAATTTTGATTTTAACTTAAAGTACAGAACTTTAAACTAACAACTTCCATTCTTTAAGTTATTAACTTGAAGAAAAATTTTGATTTTAACTTAAAGTACAGAACTTTGAACTAACAACTTCCATTCTTTAAGCTATTAACTAGAAGAAAAGAATTTTGAATTTAACTTAAAGTACAGAACTTTAAACTAATTACTTCCATTCTTTAAATTATTTACTTGAAGAAAAAAATTTTGATTTTAAGTTAAAGTACAGAACTACCAATTAATAACGTCCTTTCTTTAAGTTATTTACTTGAAGAAAAGAATTTTGATTTTAACTTAAAGTACAGAACTTTGAACTAACAATTTCCATTCTTTAAGTTATTAACTTGAAGAAAAGAATTTTGATTTTAACTTAAAGTACAGAACTTTAAACTAACAACTTCCATTCTTTAAGTGATTAACTTGAAGAAAAGAATTTTGATTTTAAACTTAAAGTACAGAACTTTGAACTAACAACTTCCATTCTTTAAGTTATTAACTTGAAGAAAAGAATTATGATTTTAACTTAAAGTACAGAACTTTGAACTAACAACTTTCATTCTTTAAGTTATTAACTTGAAGAAAAGAATTTTGATTTTAACTTAAAGTACAGAACTTTAAACTAACAACTTCCATTCTTTAAGTTATTCGCTTGAAGAAAAGAATTTTGATTTTAACTTAAAGTACAGAACTTTAAACTAATTACTTCCATTCATTAAGTTATTTACTTGACGAAAAGAATTTTGATTTCAGCTTAAAGTACAGAACTTTAAACTAATAACTTCCATTCTTTAAGTTATTTACTTGAAGAAAAGGATTTTGATTTTAACTTAAAGTACAGAACTTTAAACTAACAACTTCCATTCTTTAATTTATTAACTTGAAGAAAAGAATTTTGATTTTAACTTAAAGTACAGAACTTTAAACTAATTACTTCCATTCATTAAGTTATTTACTTGACGAAAAGAATTTTGATTTTAACTTAAAGTACAGAACTTTAAATTAATAACTTCCTTTCTTTAAGTTATATACTTGAAGAAAAGAATTTTGATTTTAACTTAAAGTACAGAACTTTAAACTAACAACTTCCATTCTTTAAGTTATTAACTTGAAAAAAAGAATTTTGATTTTAACTTAAAGTACAGAACTTTAAACTAATAATTTCCATTCTTTAGGTTATTAACTTGAAGAAAAGAATTTTGATTTTAACTTAAAGTACAGAACTTTAAACTAATAACTTCCATTCTTTAAGTTATTTACTTGAAGAAAAGAATTTTGATTTTAACTTAAAGTACAGAACTTTATAATTGTAACTCCATTTTTTAAGTTAATTACTTGAAGAAGAGAATTTTGATTTTAACTTAAAGTACAGAACTTTAAACTAACAACTTCCATTCTTTAAGTTATTGACTTGAAGAAAAGAATTTTGATTTTAACTTAAAGTACAGAACTTTAAACTAACAACTTCTATTCTTTAAGTTGTTAATTTGAAGAAAAGAATTTTCATTTTAACTTAAAGTACAGAACTTTAAACTAATAAATTCCTTTCTTTAAGTTATTTACTTGAAAAAAAAAATTTTGATTTGAACTAAAAGTAGAGAACTATAAACTAACAACTTCCATTCTTTAAGTTATTAACTTGAAGATAAGAATTTTGATTTTAACTTAAAGTACAGAACTTTAAACTAATTACTTCCATTCTTTAAGTTATTAACTTGAAGAAAGAATTTTGATTTTAACTTAAAGTACAGAACTTTAAACTAACAACTTCTATTCTTTAAGTTGTTAATTTGAAGAAAAGAATTTTCATTTTAACTTAAAGTACAGAACTTTAAACTAATAAATTCCTTTCTTTAAGTTATTTACTTGAAGAAAAAAATTTTGATTTGAACTAAAAGTAGAGAACTATAAACTAACAACTTCCATTCTTTAAGTTATTAACTTGAAGAAAAGAATTTTGATTTTAACTTAAAGTACAGAACTTTAAACTAATCACTTCCATTCTTTAAGTTATTAACTTGAAGAAAAGAATTTTGATTTGTACTGTTTAAAGTACAGAACTTTAAACTAATTACTTCCATTCATTAAGTTATTTACTTGACGAAAAGAATTTTGATTTCAGCTTAAAGTACAGAACTTTAAACTAATAACTTCCATTCTTTAAGTTATTTACTTGAAGAAAAGGATTTTGATTTTAACTTAAAGTACAGAACTTTAAAATTGTAACTTCCATTCTTTAAGTTAAATACTTGAAGAAAAGAATTTTGATTTTAACTTAAAGGACAGAACTTTAAACTAACAACTTCCATTCTTTAAGTTATTAACTTGAATAAAAGAATTTTGATTTTAACTTAAAGTACAGAACTTTGAACTAACAACTTCCATTCTTTAAGTTATTACCTTGAAGAACAGAATTTTGATTTTAACTTAAAGTACAGAACTTTGAACTAACAACTTCCATTCTTTAAGTTATTAACTTGAAGAAAAGAATTTTGATTTTAACTTACAGTACAGAACTTTGAACTAACAACTTCCATTGTTTAAGTTATTAACTTGAAGAAAAGAATTTTGATTTTAACTTAAAGTACAGAACTTTAAACTAACAACTTCCATTCTTTAAGTTATTAACTTGAAGAAAAAATTTTGATTTTAAGTTAAAGTACAGAACTTTAAACTAATTACTTCCATTCATTAAGTTATTTACTTGACGAAAAGAATTTTGATTTCAGCTTAAAGTACAGAACTTTAAACTAATAACTTCCATTCTTTAAGTTATTTACTTGAAGAAAAGGATTTTGATTTTAACTTAAAGTACAGAACTTTAAAATTGTAACTTCCATTCTTTAAGTTAAATACTTGAAGAAAAGAATTTTGATTTTAACTTAAAGGACAGAACTTTAAACTAACAACTTCCATTCTTTAAGTTATTAACTTGAATAAAAGAATTTTGATTTTAACTTAAAGTACAGAACTTTGAACTAACAACTTCCATTCTTTAAGTTATTACCTTGAAGAACAGAATTTTGATTTTAACTTAAAGTACAGAACTTTGAACTAACAACTTCCATTCTTTAAGTTATTAACTTGAAGAAAAGAATTTTGATTTTAACTTACAGTACAGAACTTTGAACTAACAACTTCCATTGTTTAAGTTATTAACTTGAAGAAAAGAATTTTGATTTTAACTTAAAGTACAGAACTTTAAACTAACAACTTCCATTCTTTAAGTTATTAACTTGAAGAAAAAATTTTGATTTTAAGTTAAAGTACAGAACTACCAATTAATAACGTCCTTTCTTTAAGTTATTTACTTGAAGAAAAGAATTTTGATTTTAACTTAAAGTACAGAACTTTGAACTAACAATTTCCATTCTTTAAGTTATTAACTTGAAGAAAAGAATTTTGATTTTAACTTAAAGTACAGAACTTTAAACTAACAACTTCCATTCTTTAATTTATTAACTTGAAGAAAAGAATTTTGATTTTAACTTAAAGTACAGAACTTTAAACTAATTACTTCCATTCATTAAGTTATTTACTTGACGAAAAGAATTTTGATTTTAACTTAAAGTACAGAACTTTAAATTAATAACTTCCTTTCTTTAAGTTATATACTTGAAGAAAAGAATTTTGATTTTAACTTAAAGTACAGAACTTTAAACTAACAACTTCCATTCTTTAAGTTATTAACTTGAAAAAAAGAATTTTGATTTTAACTTAAAGTACAGAACTTTAAACTAATAATTTCCATTCTTTAGGTTATTAACTTGAAGAAAAGAATTTTGATTTTAACTTAAAGTACAGAACTTTAAACTAATAACTTCCATTCTTTAAGTTATTTACTTGAAGAAAAGAATTTTGATTTTAACTTAAAGTACAGAACTTTATAATTGTAACTCCATTTTTTAAGTTAATTACTTGAAGAAGAGAATTTTGATTTTAACTTAAAGTACAGAACTTTAAACTAACAACTTCCATTCTTTAAGTTATTGACTTGAAGAAAAGAATTTTGATTTTAACTTAAAGTACAGAACTTTAAACTAACAACTTCTATTCTTTAAGTTGTTAATTTGAAGAAAAGAATTTTCATTTTAACTTAAAGTACAGAACTTTAAACTAATAAATTCCTTTCTTTAAGTTATTTACTTGAAAAAAAAAATTTTGATTTGAACTAAAAGTAGAGAACTATAAACTAACAACTTCCATTCTTTAAGTTATTAACTTGAAGATAAGAATTTTGATTTTAACTTAAAGTACAGAACTTTAAACTAATTACTTCCATTCTTTAAGTTATTAACTTGAAGAAAGAATTTTGATTTTAACTTAAAGTACAGAACTTTAAACTAACAACTTCTATTCTTTAAGTTGTTAATTTGAAGAAAAGAATTTTCATTTTAACTTAAAGTACAGAACTTTAAACTAATAAATTCCTTTCTTTAAGTTATTTACTTGAAGAAAAAAATTTTGATTTGAACTAAAAGTAGAGAACTATAAACTAACAACTTCCATTCTTTAAGTTATTAACTTGAAGAAAAGAATTTTGATTTTAACTTAAAGTACAGAACTTTAAACTAATCACTTCCATTCTTTAAGTTATTAACTTGAAGAAAAGAATTTTGATTTGTACTGTTTAAAGTACAGAACTTTAAACTAATTACTTCCATTCTTTAAGTTATTTACTTGAAGAAAAGAATTTTGATTTTAACTTAAAGTACAGAACTTTAAATTAATAGCTTCCTTTCTTTAAGTTATTTACTTAAAGAAAAGAATTTTGATTTTAACTTAAAGTACAGAACTTTAAATTAATAGCTTCCTTTCTTTAAGTTATTTACTTGAAGAAAAGAATTTTGATTTTAACTTAAAGTACAGAACTTTAAACTAACAACTTCCATTCTTTAAGTTATTAACTTGAAGAATAGAATTTTGATTTTAACTTAAAGTACAGAACTTTAAACTGATTACTTCCATTCATTAAGTTATTTACTTGACGAAAAGAATTTTGATTTTAACTTAAAGTACAGAACTTTAAATTAATAGCTTCCTTTCTTTAAGTTATTTACTTGAAGAAAAGAATTTTGATTTTAACTTAAAGTACAGAACTTTAAACTAACAACTTCCATTCTTTAATTTATTAACTTGAAGAAAAAAATTTTGATTTTAACTTAAAGTACAGAACTTTAAACTAATAACTTCCATTCTTTAAGTTTTTAACTTGACGAAAAGAATTTTGATTTTAACTTAACGTACAGAACTTTGAACTAACAACTTCCATTCTTTAAGTTATTAACTTGAAGAAAAGAATTTTGATTTTAACTTAAAGTACAGAACTTTAAACTAAACACTTCCATTCTTGAAGTTATAAACTTGAAGAAAAGAATTTTGATTTTAACTTCTAGTACAGAACTTTAAACTAATTACTTCCATTCTTTAAGTTATTTGCTTGACGAAAAGAATTTTGATTTTAACTTAAAGTACAGAAGTATAAATTAATAACGTCCTTTCCTAAAGTTATTTACTTGAAGATAAGAATTTTGATTTTAACTTAAACTACAGAACTTTAAACTAATAACTTCCATTCTTTAAGTTATTTACTTGAAGAAAAGAATTTTTGATTTTAACTTAAAGTACAGAACTTTAAACTAACAACTTCCATTCTTTAAATTATTAACTTGAAGAAAAGAATTTTGATTTTAACTTAAAGTACAGAACTTTAAACTAATAACTTTCATTCTTTAAGTTATTTACTTGAAGAAAAGAATTTTTGATTTTAATTTAAAGTACAGAACTTTAAACTAACAACTTCCAGTCTTTAAGTTATGAACTTGAAGAAAAGAATTTTGATTTTAACTTAAAGTACAGAACTTTAAACTAATACCTTCCATTCTTTAAGTTATTTACTTGAAGAAAAGAATTTTTGATTTTAACTTAAAGTACAGAACTTTAAACTAACAACTTCCATTCTTTAAGTTATTAACTTGAAGAAAAGAATTTTGATTTTAACTTAAAGTACAGAACTTTAAACTAACAACTTCCATTCTTTAAGGTATTAACTTGAAGAATAGAATTTTGATTTTAACTTAAACTACAGAACTTTAAACTGATTACTTCCATTCATTAAGTTATTTACTTGACGAAAAGAATTTTGATTTTAACTTAAAGTACAGAACTTTAAATTAATAGCTTCCTTTCTTTAAGTTATTTACTTGAAGAAAAGAATTTTGATTTTAACTTAAAGTACAGAACTTTAAACTAACAACTTCCATTCTTTAATTTATTAACTTGAAGAAAAGAATTTTGATTTTAACTTAAAGTACAGAACTTTAAACTAATAACTTCCATTCTTTAAGTTTTTAACTTGACGAAAAGAATTTTGATTTTAACTTAAAGTACAGAACTTTGAAGTAACAACTTCCATTCTTTAAGTTATTAACTTGAAGAAAAAAATTTTGATTTTAATTTAAAGTACAGTTCTTTAAACTAACAACTTCCATTCTTTAAGTTATTAACTTGACGAAAAGAATTTTGATTTTAACTTAAAGTACAGAACTTTAAACTAAACACTTCCATTCTTGAAGTTATAAACTTGAAAAAAAGAATTTTGATTTTAACTTCAAGTACAGAACTTTAAACTAATTACTTCCATTCTTTAAGTTATTTGCTTGACGAAAAGAATTTTGATTTTAATTTAAAGTACAGAACTATAAATTAATAACGTCCTTTCTTTAAGTTATTTACTTGAAGAAGAGAATTTTGATTTTAACTTAAACTACAGAACTTTAAACTAACAACTTCCATTCTTTAAGTTATTAACTTGAAGAAAAGAATTTTCATTTTAACTTAAAGTACAGAACTTTAAACTAACAACTTCCATTCTTTAAGTTATTAACTTGAAGAAAAGAATTTTGATTTTAACTTAAAGTACAGAACTTTAAACTCATAACTTCCATTCTTTAAGTTATTTACTTGAAGAAAAGAATTTTTGATTTTAACTTAAAGTACAGAACTTTAAACTAACAACTTCCATTCTTTAAGTTATTAACTTGAAGAAAAGAATTTTGATTTTAACTTAAAGTACAGAACTTTGAACTAACAACTTCCATTCTTTAGTTATTAACTTGAAGAAAAGAATTTTGATTTTAACTTAAAGTACAGAACTTTGAACTAACAACTTCCATTCTTTAAGTTATTAACTTGAAGAAAAGAATTTTGATTTTAACTTAAAGTACAGAACTTTGAACTAACAACTTCCATTCTTTAAGTTATTTACTTGAAGAACAGAATTTTGATTTTAACTTAAAGTACAGAACTTTAAACTAACAACTTCCATTCTTTAAGTTATTAACTTGAAAAAAAGAATTTTGATTTTAACTTAAAGTACAGAACTTTAAACTAATAACTTCCATTCTTTAAGTTATTAACTAGAAGAAAAGAATTTTGATTTTAACTTAAAGTACAGAACTTTAAATTAATAACTTCCTTTCTTTAAGTTATTTACTTGAAGAAAAGAATTTTGATTTTAACTTAAAGTACAGAACTTTAAACTAATAACTTCCATTCTTTAAGTGATTTAATTGAAGAAAAGAATTTTGATTTTAACTTAAAGTACAGAACTTTGAACTAACAACTTCCATTCTTTAAGTTATTAACTTGAAGAAAAGAATTTTGATTTTAACTTAAAGTACTGAACTTTGAACTAACAACTTCCATTCTTTAAGTTATTAACTTGAAGAACAGAATTTTGATTTTAACTTAAAGTACAGAACTTTGAACTAACAACTTCCATTCTTTAAGTTATTAATTTGAAGAAAAAATTTTTGATTTTAACTTAAAGTACAGAACTTTGAACTAACAACTTCCATTCTTTAAGTTATTAACATGAAGAAAAGAATTTTGATTTTAACTCAAAGTACAGAACTTTAAACTAACAACTTCCGTTCTTTTTATTTATTAACTTGAAGAAAAGAATTTTGATTTTAACTTGAAGTACAGAACTTTAAATTAATAACTTCCTTTCTTTAAGTTATTTATTTGAAGAACAGAATTTTGATTTTAACTTAAGGTACAGAACTTTAAACTAACAACTTCCATTCTTTAAGTTATTAACTTGAAAAAAAGAATTTTGTTTTTAACTTAAAGTACAGAACTTTAAACTAATAACTTCCATTCTTTAAGTTATTAACTAGAAGAAAAGAATTTTGATTTTAACTTAAAGTACAGAAGTTTAAATTAATAACTTCCTTTCTTTAAGTTATTTACTTGAAGAAGAGAATTTTGATTTTAACTTAAAGTACAGAACTTTAAACTAACAACTTCCATTCTTTAAGTTATTTAATTGAAGAAAAGAATTTTGATTTTAACTTAAAGTACAGAACTTTAAACTAACAACTTCCATTCTTTAAGTTATTAACTTGAAGAAAAGAAATTTGATTTTAACTTAAAGTACAGAACTTTGAACTAACAACTTCCATTCTTTAAGTTATTAACTTGAAGAAAAGAATTTTGATTTTAACTTAAAGTACAGAACTTTGAACTAACAACTTCCATTCTTTAAGTTATTAACTTGAAGAAAATAATTTTGATTTTAACTAAAAGTACAGAACTTTGAGCTAACAACTTCCATTCTTTAAGTTATTAACTTGAAGAAAAGAATTTTGATTTTAACTTAAAGTACAGAACTTTAAACTAACAACTTCCATTCTTTAATTTATTAACTTGTAGAAAAGAATTTTGATTTTAACTTAAAGTACAGAACGTTAAACTAACAACTTCCATTCTTTAATTTATTAACTTGAAGAAAAGAATTTTGATTTTAACTTAAAGTACAGAACTTTAAACTAATTACTTCCATTCATTAAGTTATTTACTTGACGAAAAGAATTTTGATTTTAACTTAAAGTACAGAACTTTAAATTAATAACTTCCTTTCTTTAAGTTATTTACTTGAAGAACAGAATTTTGATTTTAACTTAAAGTACAGAACTTTAAATTAACAACTTCCATTCTTTAAGTTATTAACTTGAAAAAAAGAATTTTGATTTTAACTTAAGGTACAGAACTTTAAACTAATAACTTCCATTCTTTAAGTTATTAACTAGAAGAAAAGAATTTTGATTTTGACTTAAAGTACAGAACTTTAAATTAATAACTTCCTTTCTTTAAGTTATTTACTTGAAGAAAAGAATTTTTATTTTAACTTAAAGTACAGAACTTTAAACTAACAACTTCCATTCTTTAAGTTCTTAACTTGAAGAAAAGAATTTTGATTTTAACTTAAAGTACAGAACTTTGAACTAACAACTTCCATTCTTTAAGTTATTAACTTGAAGAAAAGAATTTTGATTTTAACTTAAAGTACAGAACTTTGAACTAACAACTTCCATTCTTTAAGTTATTTAATTGAAGAAAAGAATTTTGATTTTAACTTAAAGTACAGAACTTTAAACTAATAACTTCCATTCTTTAAGTTATTTAATTGAAAAAAAGAATTTTGATTTTAACTTAAAGTACAGAACTTTGAACTAACAACTTCCATTCTTTAAGTTATTTAATTGAAGAAAAGAATTTTGATTTTAACTTAAAGTACAGAACTTTAAACTAATAACTTTCATCCTTTAAGTTATTAACTTGAAGAAAAGAATTTTGATTTTAACTTAAAGTACAGAACTTTAAACTAATTACTTCCATTCATTAAGTTATTTACTTGACGAAAAGAATTTTGATTTTAACTTAAAGTACAGAACTTTAAATTAATAACTTCCTTTCTTTAAGTTATTTACTTGAAGAACAGAATTTTGATTTTAACTTAAAGTACAGAACTTTAAATTAACAACTTCCATTCTTTAAGTTATTAACTTGAAAAAAAAAATTTTGATTTTAACTTAAAGTACAGAACTTTAAACTAATAACTTCCATTCTTTAAGTTATTAACTAGAAGAAAAGAATTTTGATTTTGACTTAAAGTACAGAACTTTAAATTAATAACTTCCTTTCTTTAAGTTATTTACTTGAAGAAAAGAATTTTTATTTTAACTTAAAGTACAGAACTTTAAACTAACAACTTCCATTCTTTAAGTTCTTAACTTGAAGAAAAGAATTTTGATTTTAACTTAAAGTACAGAACTTTGAACTAACAACTTCCATTCTTTAAGTTATTAACTTGAAGAAAAGAATTTTGATTTTAACTTAAAGTACAGAACTTTGAACTAACAACTTCCATTCTTTAAGTTATTAACTTGAAGAAAAAAATTTTGATTTTAACTTAAAGTACAGAACTTTGAACTAACAACTTCCATTCTTTAAGTTATTAACTTAAAGAAAAGAATTTTGATTTTAACTTAAAGTACAGAACTTTAAACTAATTACTTCCATTCATTAAGTTATTTACTTGAAGAAAAGAATTTTTGATTTTAACCTAAAGTACAGAACTTTAAACTACCAACTTCCATTCTTTAAGTTATTAACTTGAAAAAAAGAATTTTGATTTTAACTAAAAGTACAGAACTTTAAACTAACAACTTCCATTCTTTAAGTTGTTAACTTGAAGAAAAGAATTTTGATTTTAACTTAAAGTACAGAACTTTGAACTAACAACTTCCTTTCTTTAAGTTATTTACTTGAAGAACAGAATTTTGATTTTAACTTAAAGTACAGAACTTTGAACTAACAACTTCCATTCTTTAAGTTATTAACTTGAAGAAAAAAATTTTGATTTTAACTTAAAGTACAGAACTTTGAACTAACAACTTCCATTCTTTAAGTTATTAACTTAAAGAAAAGAATTTTGATTTTAACTTAAAGTACAGAACTTTAAACTAATTACTTCCATTCATTAAGTTATTTACTTGAAGAAAAGAATTTTTGATTTTAACCTAAAGTACAGAACTTTAAACTACCAACTTCCATTCTTTAAGTTATTAACTTGAAAAAAAGAATTTTGATTTTAACTAAAAGTACAGAACTTTAAACTAACAACTTCCATTCTTTAAGTTGTTAACTTGAAGAAAAGAATTTTGATTTTAACTTAAAGTACAGAACTATAAATTAATAACGTCCTTTCTTTAAGTTATTCACTTGAAGAAAAGAATTTTGATTTTAACTTAAAGTACAGAACTTTAAACTAACAACTTCCATTTTTTAAGTTTTTAACTTGAAGAAAAGAATTTTGATTTTAACTTAAAGTACAGAACTTTAAACTAACAACTTTCATTCTTTAAGTTATTAACTTGAAGAATAGAATTTTGATTTTAACTTAAAGTACAGAACTTTAAACTGATTACTTCCATTCATTAAGTTATTTACTTGACGAAAAGAATTTTGATTTTAACTTAAAGTACAGAACTTTAAACTAAACACTTCCATTCTTGAAGTTATAAACTTGAAGAAAAGAATTTTGATTTTAACTTCAAGTACAGAACTTTAAACTAATCACTTCCATTCTTTAAGTTATTTGCTTCACGAAAAGAATTTTGATTTTAACTTAAAGTACAGAACTATAAATTAATAACGTCCTTTCTTTAAGTTATTTACTTGAAGAAAAGAATTTTGATTTTAACTTAAACTACAGAACTTTAAACTAACAACTTCCATTCTTTAAGTTATTAACTTGAAGAAAAGAATTTTGATTTTAACTTAAAGTACAGAACTTTAAACTAACAACTTCCATTCTTTAAGTTATTAACTTGAAGAAAAGAATTTTGATTTAAACTTAAAGTACAGAACTTTAAACTAATAACTTCCATTCCATAAGTTATTTACTTGAAGAAAAGAATTTTTGATTTTAACTTAAAGTACAGAACTTTAAACTAACAACTTCAATTCTTTAAGTTATTAACTTGAAGAAAAGAATTTTGATTTTAACTTAAAGTACAGAACTTTGAACTAACAACTTCCATTCTTTAAGTTATTAACTTGAAGAAAAGAATTTTGATTTTAACTTAAAGTACAGAACTTTGAACTAACAACTTCCATTCTTTAAGTTATTAACTTGAAGAAAAGAATTTTGATTTTAACTTAAAGTACAGAACTTTAAATTAATAACTTCCTTTCTTTAAGTTATTTACTTGAAGAACAGAATTTTGATTTTAACTTAAAGTACAGAACTTTAAACTAACAACTTCCATTCTTTAAGTTATTAACTTGAAAAAAAGAATTTTGATTTTAACTTAAAGTACAGAACTTTAAACTAATAACTTCCATTCTTTAAGTTATTAACTAG